>NQII01000583.1:1100518-1136077 GCA_002778355.1 Clitarchus hookeri | reverse complement strand
ACATTTGTTAATCAACGGGGGTGTCACCAATGTGTTTCCTTTAATTTATATAATTTTTCACCAGGGCAATAATGCCACATAGTGCTTATGTCATGATTTAACACGGGGAGTTTGACATCGGTTCACATCACATGTCGCGCGGAAGCCGATGCCATTCACCCATTTCGTCTCAGCACACTAGCCAGACCGGCAGCATTGGTCGTCTGCTCTGCGAGCCCCCTCGGGACCATAATTTAGGCTGAACTTACTTCATTACAATAGTAACATCATTAACCGGAACCTTTGATTTCTTTTCAGTACCGAGGGGAGTACCACCTGCACTCTCACCAGAGAGTTTAACGCTACCACATATCTCCATAACATCATGCTGACTTGGGTCATTTTCACGCAAAGGTCACCGGAAGGCTGTAAGTGATGGGTCCGTTTCTTTCAGTATTCACATGCCACTTCCTGAACATATAGTAAAGTACGTGAGTAAACAGCTTTACAAAATTTAGGGAGTGTTGATTCATTGTCCTTCGTGACAGGTAGGGCGCTACACCCCTTGTAGGGCCGCCCACAATTTTTCTAATATATTTCAGGCGTACGAGACGGCCCACAGTCTCGTCATAAGGTCAACGCGTGTAAGTAGTGTAATATTAAGTGCGTGAAAACTTCATCTTCAAACTGACAGAATCATCCAGGGCCCCCTGGGCCGGAGGCATCCAGGACCCCCTAGGCCGTCGACCGAAAGACCCACATCATTAACTCTCCGCTGAGTTATGGTGCCGGGCAATTCTACACTCCACCAGCCTTGGGTCATCTCGACCACGTCAAGATGCATTGGCACAATGAATGTCTTAACAGGGAGAAGATATCTAAACAGGAAGGGAAGGGCATGCCACCACAGGGAAATTGCTAGATGGAATAGGGTGGCCTGACATCACCTGCCCCAGTCAAACTTCAGCGTCACCTGACTCTACACCGCAACATATTTTGCTATCTCAAATTACCGACTCCGCAAACAGTTTTATCAGAATTTCAGTGCTAACAAACTATCAACCTTGTCGTGCTCTCATAGACACCGCAGCCTCGCACACTTTTTGTACGCACAACTTTTGTAGATGTCCGCAAAATTTTACCCATGCAACAAAAGAGTTCTGCTAGCTACTTGACAAAATGTTGGTGATATCGCAGGTAAAGTGAACATTATTGTGCGAATATGGGATGTAGAAACTATAACATCAGAGGAGTGTGTATCAGACGACATCGATGTAACGTATGATAATCTGTTATTTTTGCCAACTTATTACCTTATATTTTATTTCAACTGTAAATATATTGTTTAGGTTTAATATTTGCATGGCTGTTTTATTGGCTGAATTATTTGTTATTTTTCCGGCCACAACGATGTCGAAGATTTTATGTTTTACCGGATTCCCGATATACACAGTACACTCATGAAATGGTCGTACGCGAAAATCCAAATTTTATCGCTACCTTGGAGATGCTATGTCCCACCTCTCGTGCGCCGACTATAACACCACGTTCAAACTCACTTAAATCTTGATAGCCTGCCATTGTAGCAGCAGTAACCGATCTAGCAACTTTCCCGACGCTTGTTGTCTAATATACGCGCTGCCGACCGCATCGCGTTACTCTGATTGGTTACATACCTCTGTTATTTGCATACGCACGCCTATACCAGTTTTTTTGGCTCTCCAGTGTAGTTCGCGCGCACGAGGCCTTGAAACGCGTGATCTGTAAGGACTACTCTTACTCACTCACCGCTTGCCTCATCGCCCTTCCGCGTAAGGAGCTCAAATGGCGTGAAGACTTTCCGCCAGCGACTCGCTTGAACGTGACTTCAAGTCTCGGCTTTACCTATAATGTAGAAATCCTTGGTTTCCGTGTTATAATTTCAGTTTCAGTAGTGTCATTGAAAATATTTGATTATGTAAAATCTACAATTTACTAGTTGTTTAATACTTTTGTATCTAATTTTTACTGTGTGTTAATTTCTGCTTGCAAAATATGTTTCTGACTTTTTACAGCTAGCAGATAGCACACGATTAAAATTAAGAAATACATTAAACAATTTTTAAAATTTTAATTTACTATAATTGTGCATTGTCAGTAATTACTCTGAATCCGAAATTATGATACCAAAACGGAAAATATCTGCAAAAGAGGTGAAGCCGGGCTATACAAGCGGTGACCCTATGTTATTGTGTCCCGCTAATAAAGATACAAGTATGATGCGTGTCTAAAGATAACTTAAATTTCTGCGTTGAATATTTGTCAGCTAAAAAATGTTCTGGAAACACCCGTTTGATCCATTTTCACGTTTGAAGGAGTTGAAAAGAGGTTTGAAGCGTTTCTTAACTGCTTTTCGTGTTTTGGTGGCATTACATAGTATCAAGTAGTTTTTAATCACGTGTTTTATACCGAACTTCAGCAACACACTATAAAGTCCCTTTGAAAGCCCTACATAGGATCTACATTTCTACCTATTTTGTATCCTTCCACGATAACTTAAACTAACATTGGCATTGATCCGACGACTTTGTTTATGCGCCGATGAAGAGTAACTGTAGGATTGGTAGCGTGTAACTATGTTACTATACTCTATTCGCAGTTTCTTTGCCCTTTCGAATCAGACCTTTGAAAAATCACGACATTTTGACATGTTTGGTTCTTTTCTAAATATTCATGTATCATAAACATTTTGTAATTTTTTATCATAGAAAGATTTTATGTTTATTTAAATTGAACTTTTAATTATATTTTATCGATAAATTATAACATTTAATTTACAATTAATAAGAATAAAACCAGAGGGAAAATACGTGTGCTGGTAATGCCTAGTAGAGAAATAGTCCTTAGGCAAATCATTAAACTGTGTGCTCATGAATGTGGTGCGTTGCCCTTTTGGTGTAATTTGTTATACTTGGTTAAGCTTTGTTTGCATGAGGCGGAGGAATAGTTTGAAAGTAGAACTTCAGCAGGGTGTGACGATAGCGTGAACATGTCTTAATTCGACGGCCTACCTGAACACGCCATATCTCATGAGCGGTAATCAGGACAGCGAGTTGTCGCAATCGGGACTCGCACTGCCCAAACCCCGGTAAGCAGGAATGCCCTCTACCAGCCAGGGAATGAGGCCATGTTGCGTTATGCCACGCCTATATGAGGTCAATGCAGAGAAGGGTTTTTCTCCATGTGACGCCGGCCGAGATGGACGTCACAAGAAGCCTGCTGTGCCGACCGCAGTAACTCATCGTACTTCACCAGCCTTCGGATACTTCTCAAGATGGGACAGTTACATTATACTAACGTGGCTCTCAGTAAGGTAGCGGATGTAGTTAACTTAACAATGCTCCCCCGACCTTATCATATTTTATGTACTCTCCAGATGTTTTATTATATAGCCACATTGTAACCTATAGCTTGTTATATTTATTTACCCCACATGCTCTACCACCATGAGATTCCCCCAACCTTAACAAGTACGGTTTGACCACAATATAAACAAAGTCAACAAGGGCTTAAGAAAGGTTGGAAGTAACCGTGAACGGAATATAACACAGTTCTTACACACATTAAGAAAAACAGAAAATAAACAAAATGAATTCAGTGTCCACGAATTTAAAAGACGCGCTTTTAATACGCCGTTAATACATGCAACCGTTTTCCCAACATCGCTGTGGACTTAACTTGGAGCTTGCGAGTCAAGATTCCGTTAAAATGTATACAGTTACGGGTGCTGGTCACAAAATTTCATTATTTTATATTTGTACGAAATACTGTTAAACTTGTAGACATTACGTACAAGTACTATTTCCTCACATAACAAATTTTTAAACGGCAAATTTTTTTAAAATAATAAAATGCCAATTTGTTTTTTAAAGGTAAATTTTAAAAGTTCTTAATTGACCCAGAGCCACCTCCATGGGAAATACATTACGTTAGCATACAGCTTAGCTGATGATACCCCACTTTGAGACCAGCTAACGTACCTTTATTTAGCAAACTGGAGCGGACTAACGAAAATAAGCTTCCACGATGACACACCTGTGGTGGTATTTGGAATTTGGGAAAACACACCGGGGACTACGAATATGGGGCTTTAACCTTTAGCCATAAAAACAGTATATATAGAATGTACCTAACACGCGGAATCCCCTTCCACCCCCCCGGGGGGGGGATAAAAACAAAACCAGGACGGTCGCAGTGTTTGTTACACAGTTAAGCGACCCCACCAAACTGTTGACGTACCCTAGTAGATGTCGCTGAACTTGATGGCGCTTAAAATGTGGGGCCTTAAATGCCAACGAGGGTAAAGTGAGGCGGGTATGAAGAAATGGCTGAATGTAATGGTGGGGAAACGGGAATCCCCAGAGAAAACCCAATGGAAATGCCCGCTACATTTCACACACGTCCAAGTATTGGCCACCCCGCCGGGAATATAACCTGGTTAGATTTGGCGGGAGACCGACCAGTCTGACCACTGCACTATCAATGTCCTTCCCTCGACCCGCTAACAAGTTAAAGTATGTTCTGTATGTTAATTTTGTTTTCTCACTTCATAAGAACAGTTTAATGCCGTACTTTGTAATGGTCACATACGGCGTCTACGTTTTTTATCGGTGAGCTGAGATTGGGGACCCACATGTTAACACTAAATCGTAGTATGTATGTAATGTAAATACATACACAAATGAGCTTTTCTAGCCTACTTTCCGAAGGAAAGAAAGGTTTATGAGATCGCTTTCCTGCAGCATGTGTGACTGCGTGTGTATGTGTGTGTACATGCGAGTGCCTGTGTGTGTATGTCTGCGCGCGTGCGCCCCCCTCCCCTTCAATTTTTGAACGCGTAAACCCCGAATTTCCCCAAACGTGTTACACACACCGAGTGACTCACCTAAATCTTGCTCCGCAAATATTTCTGAAATGCAAGGTGCTATTGATGTGCTGGTTTCACAGAAGTGAAGTTTAGACAAGGGCTCATAATTGCAGCCCAGACACAGATTGTAATACTTATTAGAATGTGTATTTTTTGAATACAATTACATTTTTTTTATATGGAACTTAGCTATTCACAAGAAGAAAATAAAACTAGAGGAAATTAGAATGCCAGTGGTGTTTTTTGCAGGATTCTAATGCAAGTTTACGTGACATCGTAATATGGCGGTGCAGAACGCGTGGTAGACTTGCCTGCCTCATGCCACTCCATCTTACGAGATTGCATGGTAGCTAACTTGCGGATTTACAGCAAGAGCAGATACAACATTAATTCCACCCTTTTCTCCGGTCACTCGTTTGTTCATGTTATGTTTTCAAGGTGCTACACTTACAGTTTCCCGTAATTCGTTAAAGAGGTTCGTAAATAATTGTAGAGATGGTTGACGTATATTGGAATATCGTTCAGCGTACTTACAAGAACGGACTTCATTCGCCATACACCACGAGCATGTCGGCATCTTAACATGAGCAAACACCATCTTCCAGCACGTCCTGCGTCTATAACTGCCACAAAGTACTGATAAGGAGTTCCCAATGTAATTAGTGTAAAGTAAACAGAATCTACACAAACACACGAAAGTCGTAGCCTAGTAACTAAGCAGTTAAATGGAGTAGACAAATGTGGATATTTAAAATTATCATATTACGATAGCACAAAACGACTTACATTAGAATTCTGCACAAAATACCACTGACATGCGAATTTCCTCTTGTTTATATTCTTATTGTGAATAGGCATTGTTACATAAAAAAAAAAATGTAACTACGTTCAGAAAACACACATTCTAATAAGAATTCAAATCTGTGTTTGGACTGAAATTGTGAGCAGTTGTCTGAACATCAATTCTGTGTAAACAGCATGTTAATAGCACCTTTAATTTCCGAAATATTTGCGGTTCAAGTTTTAGGTGAAACATCCGGTATAGTAATAAGTAAGGACACCTGACTTTTATAGTTTTATACCAAGTCAGGCACTTACTTTCAAAATGGCGACCGTTAAAAAATTTAGGGTGACACATCATGTCTCGGAAACCATTGAACCCATTTAAACCAAATTATGTATGCTTACAGTGCAAGGTGTAAGCATTGAATTCAGTGGTGAATATTGTTGTTGGTTCACCATTTTGGAAGATAGCACTACATGAACAAATAAAGCTTTTACTTTATATTTCGAAAACTACTCAACCAATTTTCACCAAATTTGGCACACAAGTAATACTAAGATAGGCCAGGTAAATACAAGTTATTGAACTTTATTAGAAGCTTATTTCCAAAATGGCGGTCATACAAATATTTTAGGTTTATTTGGTATAATTATCATAACGTTTAACCGATTTCAACCAAATTTTGTACGCTAACAGTATCTATTACAAGCATTATATAAGCCAAACAACAACCATTTTTTGTCCTCAATTTTATAAGATAGAGCTACGTGAATTAATAAAGTTTTTGTGTAATATCTCGGGAAACAATTGACCGATTCCTACCAAACATTGCAAACAAGTAGTACAGTGGTAGATAATGTTAACTGAGAAGTTTTAGGTATGTCAGACACTTATTTTAAAAATGGCTGTCATATAGCTATTTTAGTTTTATACGTTAAATCGTCAAGACCATGTAATTATTTCCATTGAAACTTTCTATGCTGGCTGTATATATAACAACCAACACATGTGTCCACACGAAATATCTTTTGTCCACCATTTTACAAATTAGCATCAAATGGAAAATTAAAAATACGCGGTATCTCAGAAAACAACCGATTTCTACCAAATTTGGCAGACAAGTAGCACTATGGCAGCCATGTAAACTGATAAACTTTGAAAGTGTCAGACACAAATATTTTATAAATGGCAACCATATAAACAGTTTATCTCAAAAAATATTTTTACGAAACAGCTAAAATTTTTTTTAACTTAAATTTGTATGCTGACAGTATCAGTTATATCCATCAAAATTTTCTGTGCAAAGCCTCATTTCTCCGCCATTGTGGAAGATAGCCCCACATTAAATACTACAATTTATATGCCGTAACTTGGAAAACAATCAACTGATTTCTTTCAAATTTGGAGAAGATTTTGTACTGTTGTAGGTCATATTAATTTATATGTTTGAAGTGTGTAAGTCTCTTACTTTCTGAATGGCGCCAATGCAAACATTCTAGCTTAATCTACGAAACTATGTAACATATTTAAATTTATCTTTTTTCGTATGACAATCATGGAATGTGTTATATAAAAACTTTTTGTCTTCAATTTATGATGATCATCAAATGAACAATGGAGGTTTTATGCCACATATCGAAGATCAATCAACCGATTCATACAAAAATTTACTCTAGTATTGCTACAGTAGGGTATGTAAATTAATATGTGTTATGTGCGAAAAGCATGTTTTAATGTGCTTTATATAAATAATTTAGATTCATTTGTTATACACATAAAACATTTCAACAAAATCAAACCAAATTTTGTATGGAAACAGTTTTAATTAGAAGCATTATTTATGCATACAGAGATCCTCTTTTGCATTTTTTTTTGCAAAGTAGTGCCATGTAACTAAAATTAACATTTTGTCATATTTCCGGAATAATTCAACTAATTTCCACAAAGTTTTGCACACCTACAGAAGGCCATGTAAAACACGATTTAAATGGGTTCAAAATGGCGGCCATATAAATATTTTGAGATATTTGGCATATCTATTTAACAATTTAACCAAATTCAACCAAATTTTTTATGTTGACAGTATCTATTAGACGCATTGGATAAAGGACTTTTTTAAAGGCTGTTTTGTAAGATAGCAACGAATAAGAAAATAATGTTTTTATGCCGTATCTCGGGTACCAATCAACCGATTTCCACAAAATGTTTCACACAAGTATCGTTAAGGCAGAACATGTAAACTTAAGTGTTTTTTTTAGTGGCACAGACACTTATTTTCAAACTGATGGCCGTGTAAATATTTCGGGTTAGTGAACCCTATCGTTCAAAACATTAGACTCATTATATCCGAAGTTGATACTCCGAATCCTATCTCCGTGATGCAGTTGATTGCAAGCTAGCTTAATTGTACGAGTTTGTCTGAATTCGAATTCCATGTAAGACATTCGTGTATTGTAATTGTCTTGGTACTGTTTCACAAGTTTCTGGTTTCATCCGTAATAATATTGCAGTCAATGGGACGTCAATGCCTACCTACCCCTAAGCTTTTAAGAACTTTACTAAAATGTATTTGCACCCACGTAGAGGAAAGTAGGCTCATTAGTTATCAGTAACTTCTTGTTCATTTTGTTTTTTTGTTTACGACATCCCAATCTCTTCATAAAATCTTCTGCTGTTCTAAAGTTGACAAAACTATGCTTCTTAAATGTGTCTGTCTGTTTAGTAATAAATTCATTTACAAAAGTATATCTGTACAGGATTCAAAATTGCGGCCTTTGTGCGCTAAATAGTTTTTGAGAAAGGAAAATAAAAAAAAGGGGAGGGGATATTCTGTAATCTGCTTAGCAGGTCCATCTCGGCGGATCGGCGAATCAAATACCAATTCATCTGGAATTATCTTTAGGGATTCTATAACTAAGGGGAAGAGCAAACTGATCTGTTTCAAAAGGATGTACAAGCAGTCGTATTTCGTAAAGACTATGGCAAAGATAAAAAAAAATATCTTCTTTGGATAAAAATGTCTGCGGTCACATATGTCTTTAAATCACCGTGAGGTAGCAAAGAGAAAAAAATGCCTTATTATTTTTTCCTCTCACAAACTAGGTAGGGGAGGAACGAAATACAGAGGGAAACAGGAAGACTGCGGGGAGAGCAGGAGGGAAGTTTCCGCATGTTGGCTGCCCTGGCGGCGGAGTCGCGTGCGTCAGTGGCGCGGCGCGGTGTCAGCGCGCAGTAACTCATCTGGGCCCGTGCCTCTGTGTCGGTAATTGCGGGCGGCCATGTTGGTGAGCGCAATGTTGCAAGCCATGCATGTTTCCTAACGCCGCCCACACCACGAGCCGCGTCGGAAGGTTTGCGGACCTACGTGGAGGGGGAGGGGGGGGGGCGAAGAGATACGTGGCAGTGGTTTATCTGAGCACACATGACATCACACAGGGCCAGCCCTGCAAGGGCTATTAAACACGCGCTCGCATACGTGCGAGGACAAACATCACACAGTCGTCCCAACGTTTCAGAGGAAGATAAATATTTCCCTACCGCAGCACGGCTTCCTCCTATTCAGCGACGCAGCTATTTCCACTTGCATCTTTTTTTTCCTTTCTTCTTCCACAAACACGAACATTTTGTAGAACTACCAATTCTCCCTCAAAAGTGGCGGTATCTTTGCCATCTTGTGTTTCATTATGTATATATTTATAACTTACTGTTAAGATTTAATATTACAGTTCAAACGTTTGTACTACATAGGCTACATAACTACTTTACAGAATTCCTGAAACCAGGGTGGACTCATGTCAGTCTTATTTTCTCATACGAGACCGTAAACTAATAAATAATGAGTTAAATCTGTTTTAAGATTACAGATACAAAAAAAAANTTATTTTCTCATACGAGACCGTAAACTAATAAATAATGAGTTAAATCTGTTTTAAGATTACAGATACAAAAAAAAATACATAAACATCCATGGGCAAAGCATTGTAAACTTAAACATAACTGTTAAGATATGTCCTATACTCCAAGAGCCCTCGTTTTCGAATAACTTATTTGATCTAAAAGTAAGCTACAGTGNGCTGTTAAGATATGTCCTATACTCCAAGAGCCCTCGTTTTCGAATAACTTATTTGATCTAAAAGTAAGCTACAGTGAAACAAAATTAATTCATGATGAAAGGAGTATTTCCCGTACCGTAAAAATATTTGTATGCAGTTTAACTACACCCAGCTATTGATTGCTGTGATGCTAAGTAGTATGATGGCCTGCGTCGCTGTGATTCTGTTTTGGATTTCTAGTAAGTGAAATAAGTGGAGGTAAATGCTGTTCTCGGTAAAGTGAACACTTTTGAAATCAACCTTTCAAAAAAATAACTGTCCATAACTACATGTATTCTGCAGTGCACAGTGACAAGCAGGTTCCGAGTTAAGTTGGCAGCAAATTAATTAAAATAGTTCAAATATTTGACGTTGTGCTGAGAGTGTATAGTATATTCGCGGTTTCTTCACACTTGTTAAATCAAACCTTTGAAAAAAAAAAAAACGCCCCGTGTATTAGGTGTTTGGCTGCTTCCTAAATACGTCATGTATCACAAGCGTTTTACAAATGTGTTAACATTAAATTACCTTATTTTGGTTGAATTGAACTATTACTTATATTTTATATACAAATTATAGTTTTTTTACTTCTAACTAATATCAATAAAATAGAGAAAACAAGTGTGTTGGTAAAAATTAGTAAGAAATAGTCTTATGCAAAATATTATTACACTGAGCGCGCACGAATGCGATGAGTTGGCCTTCTGGTGCAATTTTCTAAGCTTTGTTTGCATGAGGCGGAGGAATGTTGTGGAAGTAGAACTTTAGCAGATATTTTGAAATGTTGGAAGTAATCGTGAATGAACTATAATAAGTAAATGTATGACTACCGAAGTCAGCATTTCTTGTTTTATACACATAAGAGNAGTAATCGTGAATGAACTATAATAAGTAAATGTATGACTACCGAAGTCAGCATTTCTTGTTTTATACACATAAGAGCACGAATTTCCATTTTATTAATCGATTTACTTTCCTTAAAATTTTACGGTTTCCCCTTATATGGCACATGAATAAAGTGAGACAATCCTTGGCAATGTTAATCTTACATATAGAGGAAATATTTCAAATGAGGAAAAAGTAGATCCTAAGCAAGGCTTTCAAAAGTGTTCAGTTAACTGTGAACCGCCTATAGCTGCAGGTGGGTTTTCTCAGGTTACTCCAATGCTTCCCACTTTGGAATTCTGTCGCTTCTCCTTTGTGATGGGGAACATTCCTTATTTCATCTCTCCGAGGGTTGGCGACGACCTTCAGAATCCCTCACTTGAATGAAGAAGAAGAATCAGCTTGCCCACAACAGTTCCTTTAAACGTGGCATTATTCTATTATATTAATATCCGTTGATTTTAGTATTACTTGCTATGTATGGTACCTCTTACTGGCTGACTTTTTTTTGGCTTATTATCAGAGTTTATCTAATAAAAGGTCTAATTCTGCGTTCGTGACCACATTGTAGTAGTTTCTGTAATTGGTTTGTTTCTGTATTTTTTTTTTCAGTGCCAGTGACTGGAACTCTAAATTCTTACATTTGTGCCTGAATACAGTTATTTCAAAAGATGTTCTTACGAATGGATGAAGATAGATGAGCTAAAAATCTTTCGGTTATAACAAAAAGAAAATGAAACCATTATTGGCTACATTCATGTACATTTATTTTAAAACATGTTATCTTTAACCAGACAGTTTCCAAACACAAATTTACACCCTACTCAAGAGAATATAATTTAAATAAATTTCTATTTACTTTCATAGCGCCATCTGTCTGGGGATGTTTTCAGTTATATTTACGTCATGAGTAGCAATATAGTGTCACCGGAAGCTGTGACTATAATCTGTATATTAGGACATCAGTGCTCAGATAAATTTGTATTAAAGGAGCTGAGAAGTCTGGCCTGATTTCGTGGATGTCTCCTCCCTGGAGTTTTACTAATTGCTCCAGGTAGTCCTCGAGATTTTCAAGATGTTTAAATCTAAGGAATGTGCAGGCTATTCTAGATGCGTGTACTCTCATGTATGTTCATCGTGCCAGTTTGTCATATTTGCAGCTCGGTGGGCGCGAGAATTGTGATGTTGGGATACACGGCTAGGAATGTCACGTTCTCTTGTGAGACGAGCAAAAGGCAGAACCTCATTATCCAGTAGCCTCAACGTAGTCACTGTGGTTCAAATTTCCTGTCACCTCAACCAAAGTGTCCGTATCCCCGTAAATAATAACCTGCAGAACATCAGATAATTACCTCCAGCTAGAACCACACCTTGCCCGTCGTACTCGTTGAAGATTTACCGAGGTCTACTTTGATCTTACACATTGATACATTCACTGAAGAGGTTACAGGGATATCAAAAAAGGTCAAGAGAGGTCATGGTTGGGTTATGCAACATCCACAGATACACACACATGCACACAGACACACTGCAGTGAATCATTCAGTTCTTATAAAATCTAACGAACGGTTAGAGAGTTTCCTAATGGAAAACGTCCAACATCCAACTAGGACATTATCAAAGAAGAAGACATTACTATCCAAGCAAGGTGTATCGTAATATTATTAGTGTTAATTACGATGTTGACAAGGATGATACAAGTTGGTGTCGCNGGTGTATCGTAATATTATTAGTGTTAATTACGATGTTGACAAGGATGATACAAGTTGGTGTCGCGAGGTCGTTAGTGTTGAAGAGAGTTATGTTCTTCTGTCTTATCTGTTTCGTTTTGGACTTCAAGGTATATCAGCTAAACCAGGAAATGGTATTTTGGAAATTTGTTTATTCCGAAAGCATCACAATGCTCCGAATCCTTCTTTCACTGATTTGTCTGTATTTGATCTCCGTGATGTTATATGTTGGAAGTTCAAAACGATAGTCATCTGACGCGATGACACGTTTCCGTTCGTGAACAGTCCAATGTTCACTCTTCTTCTCTCTCTGCACTCCGAAAACGTCGTGAGCAGGAGTGAGCAAAGGCCTCTTGCCTACCACTCTGCTCCGCACGTTCCTTACATGCAGTTCCTGCTGTTTTTTTTTATTTCCAGAAAGTGGCTGTGAATTTCCTGCGCCGATTTATAGTAGCAATTATTCCCTGAAAGCGAAGTGAATTTTGTTCGCTAGCCGTAAAACATGTCGGCGTTCCCTTCCACCAATGTCTCATTTCAGCCAAACGTTTGACGAGAATTTCATGAACACTGAGTATTTTTTTCGCCACTACTGGTAGACTTATATGATTCATATGAACATTCGGCAACTTTATTAACACTATAGCCCTTTACACCTCCAAACTCAATCTCTCCTTTCCGTCAATTTTGAACATCTGTTTTGCACCCCATTTTAACGAATCTTTACGAATTTCAGAATATAGAACTTTATAGCATTTATTTTTGTCTCGCCGTTATTTTCATTGATTACGGTACAACTGGGGGCACGAATACATAGTTTTCTTGAAACTTAATTCAACATGCACAGAAGACAGTCCTTCCTGTATAGTAAAATAAATAAATAAATGCTGGGATAATGTTTCTGTAGTGGCCTAACACACAAGGCGTACAATGTTTCACAATGTTTTCCGTACCAAAGCTCCACGGAAATTACGTCTGCTGGGCCCATTGTCTTTCTCTTATTGCCATATTTTCCTACAATAGAAGCCAATCGCAGAGTTTAGATTTTTTTTTTTAAAGTTTCGCAGTCGAGCACGCGGAAGCTAGAGTCGAAGAGATTTTTCTGATATTGGACCACCTGGTTATACTGACTTACCGTTTGTAAATTGAGAAATTTCGGTGATTGGGAGAGAACCACTTTCAGATTAGGAGAAACGAGCATCCTGAAGGCAAGGGATAAATATAAATAGCCTTACGAATGTACCGTAAAATAAACGTGTCAGAGTTACATTCTTAAACCAGCAAGTTTATATAAATCTCTACACGAGTATAAAGGGAATAAACTACTCGGGACTGTACTCAGTTTAGAATAACATACTTTCAGTTACAACTTCCCGATAGTTTTACCACAGAGGATTTCTTTCGTTCTCAGTAAATTTAAAGGTTTCGAGTTTAAAGTAGAAAAGTTCTGTTTTCTGTGCAAACGGTCCTTCACCGCACACCTTTATTTTTATAACGTGACTTCCAGTTCATGAGTAAAAACATTACCGTGCTGTTCACTACGAAATTGCGACTCGCCGCATTGCTTCGAGCTGTAATGACGATAGAAAAAAACGCCATTATCCCATTTCTGCTCTAAACTATTCACTTACAGCTCGGAAGCTTGTAGCATACAAACACGTACCCTGAGGAAAATGCTTTCTTCAGCCAAGGAAGTATTTGTGGTGATCCTAAAGGAAAACGGTTACATAAACATGGTGTTATTACATTGTATTACACCGCCTGACTTTGTACCTAAAATTCGTAATTCCGCCAATGAGACGTGTTTGCTGAGTAACAAAATATCCTTCAAACTCTTTGTCTCAGGCAGTTATTACAATCTCAATTACAGTTTCGTTTTCTCGTTTTTAATTTTTGGTGTATTTTTATTTTAAATTATTATGTCGTGAGGCTAATGTTTAGTTCGATGATAATTTTAGTTTCATGTTTCGTGAAGTATGTTTTCCAGTGAGCTGCACTTGTTTTAAATAACTTCGCAGTCAGTGATTTGAAAGTTGTTTTTACTTCTAACATACTAGCTGTGTCATGCCAAATGTTACACAGGAGCAGGTTATTCCACTGCGTTCTAGATAAAGCAAAGAAGATCGCGAATCATGAACTTATCACCGCTCTAATAGGCGGTGACTGGATGGTAACAACATCGGCAGCAAATCGCCGGCTCTGTTAAGGTCGTTTAAGAGATGGCAGTTTTTCCTACAATTTTAGTGTATTACATGTATTTTTTTTCATTGTGATACGAAATAGTAATATGAAAAAACAAGTTTGGCAGTGGTGTAAATCAGAATGACACCAAGAAAATTTCGCGGAAATGGTTTGCCCGCATTTTAGTTTTAACTATAAAGATGACATTTAAAGCCAAAACAGTTAGAAGTGAAACTCTTCACGGCAGATGAACATTGTAACGAGCCAATCATGCAACTTTAACTAAAATAAAACTTAGCGTTAAAATAACTTTTTTGGGAAACAAGCATGAATCAAGATTTAAAGTTGAAAGTCTCAAATTTAAAATATAATATAACGAATGTTATTTATATGATTTGGTCTATTTTATCAAGTAACCATAAATATATAACAATATAATACAATTTTCTCAAAATCTAGAAAAAAAAATTGGCTCCTGAAAGTTTTTAAGGTGGCTGGCCAGAGTTTCAAGAACACAGTACAGTACGTTGATTTGCTATCATTAACGCATCGCTAGGGCTTTTTTTCTGTAGCCCAGCCACAAACAGACGAAAATTGCAATAGGTGCCGCAGGAAACATCCGTAGATGTGACGATTCCTACAGATGGCTTTCGGTCTAATGAGGATTCTTGAAATCCTACTTAGTTTCTTTTTTTCTGCCTATTATTTATCCTTCCGCCACGTGTCAAAAATTTACTTTACCGTGGCTGGACGTAATGATTAGTTTCTTTTAAAAGTGGTAATCTGCCGTAAATCAGTTACAGCAAAGTTTAGGCAATTTAAATAAGATGTACCATAAATAATATTCATCCAACTTCAGTGGGATTAAATGAGGCAGAGCTGTCATGGAGATAAGACAGAAATTCTATCGCGCACCAATCGTATAGCTTTATTTATATGTTTAAATATTCTATAAATGTAATTCACTGAAAGGCCATTTAACACTGGGGACCTCATGGATATAAAGTGGCATCTTCTGTACAGAAGTACCTTCGACTTAGCCTCGACAGACGTATGGTACAGTCAACTGCTTCACGCGCAGGGGGCCGTTCAACTCCCAACTCTTGGACAACCTCGCAACAGCAACTGACCTCCTACTGCATATATCACAGGGAGATGATAAAACCGGAAATTTGATCAAATCCCTAAGGTAGATGACCAATTCACGGAAGATGTTGAAATTACAACTCTGTGGGGTGATTTCTCTAAAGAAAGTAAGTGATTTGATCAAGTCCCTTAGCTGTTTTAGTGGAAAGATTAAATAAAGAAGTGAGGACTCGCCCAAAGCGTAGCTATAAATTACGCACCGTGGCCGAGCCCCAGCGCCAGCAGGAAGGTTCACTACTGGTGTTATGGTCATTTCAAGGCTCGCCGGCAATTTTTTATAGGCAATGAGGCTACCAGCTTCAAGTATAACATCTTTTCACTAAAATAGTTAAGGGACTTGATCAAATCACTTACTTTCTTTAGGGGAATCACCCCACAGAGTTGTCATTTTAACATCTTCCGTGAATTGATCATCTATCTAAGGGATTTGATCAAATCTCCGGTTTTATCATGTCCCTGCGACATATATAATCTGCATGAAGAGCGCGACAGGGAAAGCTCTAGAGACAATCAGCGCAGGCACCTCCAGCCAACACGACAGTTGGCCAGTCACAAGCCCCAAGGCTGGTGCTGTTGTGAAACCTTAATGCCCTCCCACATCGCAGTCAGACCCGCCCGTGGTTTGGCAGGGGTGTTACACCCTCACCTCTGCCATATGTCCAAGACAATACCGGAGCCGTGCCGCCGCTCACTGCGTCGACCTGGAGGACCTACAAAGTCTCCTCCAGCTTGCGGAGTTTTAGCTGCTGCTAGCACGAGTCCAATACCCGCGAACAGGTAATATTTAAATTGTAATTTACCGTAGGCTAGCAGTACCAATGGGGAGACCACTGAAATGAGACCCATTGTAAGGAAGCCATCTAACTCCGGTGAGATTAGGTGAGGTGGAACTGTCATGTAAACGCGAAGCAATTTAAACAAAGCACCTAGTGCATAGCTTTATTTATATGTTTAAATTGTCTATACATGTGATTCACTACATAGCTATTTAACGCCGGAGCCCCCTGGAAAGTATCATCAAGCGATACACGTCACACCCAGTTAAAAGGGCCCTGGACGTTGAGTTGACCGGCGTGTGCTAAAGTTAAAAGTGCAGGGCTTCGTTACACACGATGGCCAAGTACTAGCATTTCGATAGGCATCGCCGACCTCCCGTGGAGCAGTCGGTTGGTGCGCCTCTGGTCTGGGGTGCGGGAGGTTCTGGGTTTGAATCCCAGGTAAGGCATGGCTGTTAATTTAAGTTAGGTTATAAATTAGTTCGCAAACCGCACTTTGATAAGGCTACAGGCATAACACCTGAGGACGTTAATACACTTTTTACAATACAATACAATCAATCGGCATCGTGGAAGTGCTGTGAGTGGCCATAACTCTAGCCAGTTTCTGCAGCCCTCAATCCTCAGGCCACAGTACGGAACGCCGCATGTAATTTACGACGCTGCAAAACTCTCGCCGTTCAACTCTCAGAGCAGTGGAAGGACATCTCGCAGAATGACCAAACACGCTGCGATTTGAGACAACCTGATGGACTTCTGTGGGTATGGCGGGAACCTGGTGGTCGTTTGTTCTCTCTGTGAAGTTCGAAGGTGGTGGGATCGTGGTTTCGTCCTGATTTTGCGTCTGGATCCATGCACGTAGAAGGCAACCAAGAAATAGTTCAAATTTCTTTGATACTCACTCAACACCGTAGTGACGATTTCGACTTGGTCAGTTCTACTTCCACCGTGAGAATGCTCGAGTTCCTCAGAGCAAAATCGGCGAATGAGTGGCATGAGTACATAAGAGTGGATAAACTCGAGTGGGCCCAGTCTCAATGGGCATTTTCGGGATGATCTGCAGTGTCGGTTGAAAACCAGACCGAATACTGTCCAACAAACACTAGAGGCTGTTTCCTCATGTTGAAGAGGGGATGGGACCAAACTCCTGCAGACACCTACTGCAAATTTGTGGAAAATCTTCTTTGAAGTGTTGTGGCTGTGATAGCGGAAAAGGTTGGACAAAAATCATTCTGACACCATACCTTACCTTGGTTATTACGTTATTACGAGTGTCCTCTCACTCATTGTCACATATTATTTGTGATGAATTTAATCAGCGCCTGGTATGGGAGATTTACTTATATTGCCGAAAGTGAAAAGTCACTGGTAAAAATCGCATATATATATTTGTGTCACAGTCATCTTCGTCACCAAGAATTAGTTTATTTATTTAACATTAATTAAATGCACAATTAGCTCGCCAACAGAATCAAGAAAATTATAGGCTGTTGTATTTATTTTTGTTTAAGGGACGGGGAAATAGACAAGTGAATGATCAGTTACTGACTTTTTCTATTTAGCTATGGCCTGTTCAGGATGAAACAATGATCACAGTACTTCTGTTCTCGCTATTCCTGGACGAGTATTTCAGATCTGCCCACAGTATTAATTATGCACGTAGATACGGAATAAAATACATCTTGAAGCAATCTAAGCACTCTTAACTAACCTGTTTCTTTACTCGGAATATATTAGTTAGTGATTTGAAATTATTTTCAGATTAAGACACTTCTATTACATCGATTGAAAATTCTAATTATTATTCAGTTTGATACAACTTTTCAATACTTAAAAATGTGACAAACTTTAAACCGAAGTTATAAGTGAATTATCGGCTCATAAGATCTAAGCAGTTTTTTTTTTGGAATACCATCGAGAAATCCGCGGTGTGAAGATACATGCAAGACGACTCGTCATTTCTGATCAGATGCCTGTTTTTTTGTGACGCGAGAAACTCATTTTAAACCAGTCGCTAGAATTAGGCAATATTATGCAGACTTCTTTGTAAGCTACAAGATACTGACAGCTCCGTGAAGAATACCGGAAAATTTTCTGGTCTGCCGTAGTTTTCATTAAAAGATAATATGAAAGACTGGTTTAAAATATAGCAATTGACTTTATAAAATTTGTCATTAGCCGTCTGTCCTCTCTTTGCTAGAATTTCGATACAGAAAGTAGAAGACATAAAAAAAAACACACACAAGTTAGGTGATGTGCTATCGGAGAGAGTATAAATCACGATGTAGGCTGTCGCACAAATGCACTCAAGGGCGACTCACCAGCAAATGAATCATCAGTCACTGAACCAGCTCAGATCAACGTTATCGTCCCTGCCTTTATTGCCAGAAGTAACTTGTTCGATCCCCTAGGGCAGTCTTTTTCCACAAAGGATTTTCCACCCTCTTTCTAGGCTAATAATTGTTTAGTTCCTTAACACGACCCTTATGAATTATTGATTCATTAGGTGAATAAGTTTAGCTATTGGTTTCTTTCACCCTCTTTTTCACCTTCAGAACAAGTTATTTTTGTGAAGAAAAATGTAAATCAAATCACCGTTCGTATCACAGTCTCCCCCCGCATGCTCTGTTTAAAACATTTGTGGACAAATAAGCTAGTTAAAAACTTGAATTAAATATTTTTCTCATTTCTCGTAGTAGTGCCTCCCTTATTTTCAATGTAGGAATCGACAACTTGTTGATTTATGAACACGTTCTCAAGAAAGTGTACTTTTTCAAATATTTCTAGGACTGATTAATTCAATATTCAGATATCTTTAGCTGAAAAACTGCACATTTGGGAACGTCGCAAAAAGGAATTCAACTCACTTGAAATTCTCTAACATCTGATTATCTTTACTGCGAAAGCATTAAAGAAAGGAACTTGCACATTCCCCCATATCTGACCTTTCAGGGCTTTATTGCGAACTGTAATGCCTCGCGTTCCAACCCAAGGTAAAGGACGTATCCATTGTTCTTATATTGAAATTAGTTAAATTAAGCTCCTAATCCCTCTCCAATTAGACACTATAAATGATAACGTTGGTTTTAGGCCTTCACATAACACGAATGACAAATAACATTTTTTTTAAACGCTAAAAACTAATTTATATATATATATGTATATATATACACACACACAGTTGATATTACGTATGATCAACTTGGGAAGACCAGAAGATATTTGATTGACACATTTTTAAATTTTATACGTGCATATTTACTAGGCTGGTAATAAAACGGTTATATGACTTGTTTAAGAATTTTTCATAAAAATACTGAAGGCAACTTACTATTGCTAAGAAAATCAAATCGAAGTGAAGTAATATATTTTTGTGGTTACTTTAGACAACATTGCTAAAACCGTACAGCAATCTCTCCAAAATTCACCGCGAGTGAACTAATGTCTTATACATCCTTATATTATAAACTCAAAATTCTTTGTTAAAAGAGATCACATTCAAAAATAGGAGGGGCCAACAAAAATAAGCGGGTACGAAACTGAAATGAGTATATCCTTAAAAATAGCAAGAAAACCAACAACACACATTTTTTATTAGAATTTTTTTATTCAACTATTTGCTCTGTTGCTTAATAAGAACGATTGTGAAGAAAATTAAAACACAAATGTATAAAGAATAAATTAATTTCACAGCTTCTAAACAAAAGAAGTGTTACAAGTATATTGAATTTCATTTACACACATACATTCATATATATATATATTCTCACCGTTTGGAAAATGTTTGGAGTTGAAAGCAAGTAAAACATATCGTGTTTATTTCAGAGGTTTGATTTTTGAATGAAGTTGTTTTGTGTTTACTGTCCACAGACACGCGACTTAACTAAATTCCATTTTTGTTGAATCCTATAAAACGTAATAGACTAATATATAGTCATTATTGTCTGTACATGGACCGAATTACGTTGCAGAGACTCTCGTAGTTAGTTAAAAAAAATTAATTAATCAATAACATTTTTACGCACCGTGGTTTACTTTACACGCTATTTAGAAAATTAAATATTCTAAAAGGCACCTTAAAAATAATTTTAAAATAAGAAAAAGAAAATGCCACTATACGTGATGCATTTTTTTTTTCCGTTGCAGACTGACACAGTTAGGCAATCCGCGACACAACAGTGCGAAATCGGCGAACATACGTTTCAGCTCAAACGTTATTAGTATCGAGAATCATAACAGCAAGATGGAGATTCAGAGAGGAGGAAAAAAATAAACATTTATTCTTCCATTCCAGCGCGCATCTACACTCCCCGGCTCGCAAACAGTTCTTTTTTTTTTTTTACATCCTTCTCTCATTCCGGGCACAGGTCGTGCGGTGTCGTTATCCGCAGCACATCGATAGCGTTACGATTGTGCAAACAAGTGAAAGAGAGAGAGAGAGTGAGAAAGGTAAATGAGAGGGGACGGGGGTAAAAAAAAAAAAATAACGAAACGAGCGAAACACGAAGAGAGTGCAAATTTGGCAGTTAGCGCCCCGCACCCCCCTCCGTCACGTTGCGCGGCGGTGGGACGACCTAATTAAAACACAGTTTTCGGGGCGGAGTTTTTGACCCGTCGACGAAGGGGTGTGCTAGAGGGAAGGGCGAGGTGTGTGTGTGTGCCATAACTCAAGCGAAAGGTTACCCGTTTGCGGGGCCCGATCCCGCGCACGCGCACACACACCACGCTGGAATTCGCTGACGTGGACTTGCCGCGTAACGCAGGGAAATAATTGCTAAACAAATCACTTCCGTGCCATTTGACGCCGCCGTCGCTTCGCATCGCCACGAGGAACTGATGATAAGGCGAAAATATTGCGCGTCCGAATACACTCGTACACACACACACACACACACACGTAGGTACACGCGCGTGCCTGCGGTGCGAGGCGGGGAGTAAATGGGGAAACATTACGCTCGCTCGGCCTCTGAACTATATTTATTTATGGCTTTCGCTGCAACACCCTCCCTCCACGTACCCCCTCCCTCTCTTCCCCCCTGCGCGGCGGAAGTCTCCATCCCCTGCGAAAAACCGATGCAGGCCTGGCAACCAGCCAGCGATAAAATTACCGCGGTCGGAATTTCCAAGTGAAATATTTCGTTCGGAATACAAAAAAAAAAAAACTAGGAGCGGGAAAGGTGTCCCGGTGAAAGAATGGAAACGCAATTCGGGAAGCACCGGACGTGTCTATGTATCAGTGCGCCGTTTGCGAATTAATAAAAAAAAAATCTACAAAATCTAGCTCTGACATCTTTCAGTGTTAACCGCAAACCCGACGCAGGGCTGTTTGGAAAAGAGGATAATGGAAATATTCCCAGCTTTGAAACAATGCTCTGTAAACGATAAAAGGAAAAAAAAAAAAAAATCTTCCTGCCTCTGTTTCGTCGTTTAGGGTATTGAGAGATTTACAACTGGGGCCTTTTAGAGGCATCGCCAGAAACCACAGACGTTATTTGTTTTGTGTGATATCAAATAAATTGTGTTTTATTTTTTTATTATTAAACATATGAAGTTATGACTTGATCTATTTATGGGTATTTTAAGTGTGAGTGAGTGACGGGATTTGGACGGCTTTTAACATAGAGGCCTTGAAAACGGACGAGAGTGAAACGAGGTGAGTATGGAGAAGAGCCGGAATGAAAGGATGAGGGAAACGGGAGATAACCGAGAAAACCCGCCGACCAGCGGCATCGTCAGGCACGATTCCCACATGCGAAAATCCGGAAGCGACACCGCCGGGAATCGAACCCGGTTCGCCTAGGTGGGAGCCGAGTAGTATAACTACAACACCGCCGCGGTCCCTGATATTTGAAGGACAATTCGCCTTATAGCCTCTCAGTCAAGTTTGTTAACACATCTTTGCCAATTCGCAGATCTTCGGCTCCCAGAAACATATTGTTTTTACACGTGCCGCACTTCGCGTTGTGTAGGCTATATGTTCTTCTTCCTTATCTGCACGTTTCTCACTGCTCGACTTCTTAATATTTACGCACGAAAGACCGTCGTGTAAGAAACAGTTTGCGTCTACCATTGATGTGTCTGTATTTAGAGAAGTAATAGGGAACACAGATTATATCTCTTATTCTTATTCTCATTTATCGATATTGTTTGGCTGTTTGCCAAGTCCCTTAAGAATGTAAAACTGGTATTCTGAATAGTCATTTGACTAGATCACAGTATCCTGGATTAGCGTAGTCATTACTTCCTGTTCAGCTCCACAGATACTGCGGACATTCCATTCTGCACACTCTACGTTCATTATCTTTTACTTTTCTGCTTCAGTTAGGAATCGTCAGAGACTATTCGTCTGCAATTAGCAAACATTTATTCTTCTTCATCACACTTAAGAGTAGGCTTAGAGTAGGTGGGTTCCTTTGTTCCGCAGTGTTTAGCCAAAATGTCTAAATCTTTATCATCCTTTACAGTTTACTAACTTTGTGTGACTACAATCTTGGAAGAGTGCTCTCCAATATACTATTTCCTCCCTTGTTATAACTATCCGCACTGTAAGAGTGCATCCTCAAATTGATTGTACTCAGAGTTCACCGATCTGTAAAAAAAATCTGTGTTTGTACTCATTCTCAAAGTCCTCTTCGGAGGTGAAGCATTCGCAGGTGAACTGGTGCAGTCTTCGTTAAGCCTCCTTTGATATAATTTGCCATTTATCAGATGATCATCTTAAATAATATTTTCTTGGTTCAGATATTATTTGTGGCAGGCCAAGCTCACTCTTCAACTTTTACAACTATTTATCATAGTTTGCCTCACGTAATAAGCTTCCCCCCCCCTTCCTCAGGCGTTTCATATTTCGCATTTTATTTCTTCTTTCAAACGATTCTCAGACTTCTTGCGATATTATGTGGTGTACTCCAAGTCGTTCAGGTCTTGTTTAGGGTAGGCCAGTGCTAGTATTTTAGGAAGTTACTTGAACTTGGTGTGTTGTTACTTGGTGGCAGCTCAGCCATAGGATGCCCTATCTAGTGTACGAACTGAAGCTTCTTGCCTGTCTACTGTTGATTTTTCTTCTGTCCTCAAGTTTCATGTCTTCATCACTGTTATCACAAGCAGGTTTTCAAAATTCATATCTCTCGTAATTAGCCATTTAGCTCGGACCTTATTTACCTTCCCCCAGAACGGCGTGCTTGGTCCATTTCTCTGAGTGATCACTCCCAATTCTCGCATGTGGTGTGGAAAGGGACTGCGGTACGCAGTGGATGGAACACTTTCCTCCCCTAAGGTGAACCGGGTTCGATTCCAAGCGGTTTGTCTTCCCTGGATTTTCGCACGTGGGAATCGTACCGGACGATGCCGCTGGTCGGCGTGTTCACTCAGGGATATCCCGTTCCCCCCGCCCTCTGCATTCCGGTGCTGCTTCATACTCACCTCGCTTCCTCGTCATCGGCCCTCAAGACCTCGATGTTACGAGCCTCCCAAACCTCTTCACTCCACTCACAAGTGGAAAACGTGTCGGACGTTGCTTTGGCCAGTGACTATCCTAATAGTACTTACATCTGTCCCCGTTATTGCATCCCGGTGGTTGCAGGTTACTTTTCAAGCCTGAGATCCCGAGAGGCATGTGTGGGAAAGTTTGCCAAGATGGTGACCGTGCAGGTGGAAGAGGCTTGTTTCTCAATCTTGGATATGGCACTGTGGCAGTCATAACATATATTCCGACTCTGAAATGGTTTCATCATAAGAGCAACAAATAAAGTTGTCATCCACTTAACCTATGTGGCGCAGCTGTGTGTGAGGAGAAGTTACAGATGACTATAGGATGTACACGGTAAAGTGAGCACTTTCAAGGCCCCTAGTTACGTTTTCCTTTCAGACAGGTTTTTATCCTTTACTAACCTTTTTAAATAAATATTGACATGTATATAATAAACACAGTGTGTATATTCCACCTCTCTCGGAAGTTAACGTCTAAGGCTAAACTAATATATATTTATTGACTGTTATTCCAAATGAGAGGGCTTTCGAAAGTTCTCACTTTACCCTGAATAGATTATAATAATGTTTGCAGGAAACATGACTTTATCACATATCGGCGCTGAAGAACTCAGCTGTTATGATCCACTTATTATCTAGGATTTATTCCTCCTGGAGTTATTGCTCAAGCAATACTCCACCGTTTCTTTTATAGTGTCATTCATTTCCCCGCAGATTTTCTTCATCTCGTTATCTGCTTCAGCAAACATGCCTCCTCTTGCTTTAATATTTCTCTACTTCCAGTGCCCCCTGATATCAGTCATATCGCCTTGCAGCCTTCTTTGCCTTCTTGCTCTCTCAGACACAGAATACTACTGTCACTGTTTACCATCACATCCACCTCCTTATTTGCATTGATAAAAGAGGGTCAGAACCACATTTTCCAATTCTCACTCACTTCTTTTGTGTTCCCAGACGACCGTTCTTCATTACTCGAAGACAAAATTTTCTCTTTCGGTAGTGGCGTTTTGCCACCAATATTCTTGCTTTGAGTAATTTTTTTAAAGGGAAAACCACTATTCCGTCCACTGTGCCTCCACATTTTCAGGTATATATTTTATATTTTGGCATGTGTTTTTTTTTTGTATTTTGCGTCTTTATTTCTGGAGGTGCTTCGTGAATTCAAGCAGCATTATTCGAAATGCAGTTTGCTTTCATGGGTTTGACAATGTCTTCTCCGATTCGACTAGGCATTACCTTTCCTTTTAAATATTCTTGTAACTATTCCTTAGTGGGTAACTTCACCATCTTGTCAGTGTCACATCGCATACCGTTGTCATTGTTGTCAGGATCCAACACGTCTACGAGAGTGTTTTCATATCACAACGCTAACGCTTGGCCCTTGATTAGGACTTAAAAACCGTCTTTCTCAAGACAATTGCCTATAATTAGAGGCTCGAGGATTTTGCGAATTCTTTAAGTGCCAAGATAGACTTCAAGCTACCATTATTTTGATGTAATGTTATGATTGGACCACAGTTATTTAGAAACGCCCTGTCTGGCTGTGAGCTAGTAATGAACAGGAATCACTGTTGTAACGGAGTTAAGAGCAAAGCTGTACAAAGGCTTCTCAAAAGGGCAGCAACAAACAAACAAGTGATAGGCGCTCGAGTGTATAGAGGACTTTGAAGGCTAGCCTGATGTGAAATGAATCCGCGAAATATTCAGGTCTCTATGTATAAGACTTGGAAGTCTCTTCTCTCGCTGTCCTTTTAGCCGACAAAGAAACTGCCGCGACAGTCTACAGCAGCACACAGCCACTTCAGGCTGGCTGGCAGCACTCCACTCGTTGCCACTACCTACCGCGATGAGATGGCGTACCTGCCAGCATCCAGCTCTTCTCTACATTTTCCTTTACCTACTTAAATCAAGTTCACATACTTCTCTTTTAAAATGTTTGGACCCAACGTTTGTACCGCGAGAATACCACGAGGAAATTAGTACGGTTATTTGCATATCCTACATTAAGGGATTTTTTTTAGCTTCCTTTTCAAAAGAAAGAAAAACTCACCAAATTATTTTCCATATTTTTTAATTAGCTCTTCGATATTTAGGTGCTATGTCATAAACCAGTAACCATTCATAAGAACTGAATAAAAAATTGGTATGCTGGTATCACACAATGCCAACATTGGATTTAGTCGATGACATTCTCATTATTCCACCAATTCTAAAGATAGAAATTTCTTTTGTATCATACGTATATCTACAATAAAAAACCAGTTCCAACAAATTTTTGCTTATAATGAGCACTATGGCAGCCTGCATAAACTAAGGAAATTTAATTGGATATGGCACTTATTTTCAAAATTGTTGTGTAATTTTACTTTTAGTCACATGTCATATATCTGGAGTCATTAGAGTTGAGACCGTTTTGGTACAATGAAAGTATCTATTGCTCTCAGTAAACACACGAATTGAAACCGTCTTCAGTCCTTAATTTTGGAAGACAGTGTCAACTGAAAAATTAAGCTTAAATGTCATATTTCAGTAACTTATCAAACGAGTCACTTCACATTTTGCATACAAGTACGATGTCTGATTCAGAAGTCAGAGTAACTATTGTTTATCTTCCGAAAATGGCCCCACACAGGAAATGTACTATGTACAGTTGAAAGTGTACGTCATGTGCGTTTTAGGTGACACCACATGGGGCATGGAAGCATGAATGTCCGGCAAGGAACAAAGACTAACAAGGCTGCTTGAACTCACAGTTTAATTGATATATTCTCATACAACCTGTATAAACTCATTTTAACGAGTACATATCGTACGTGTACGAGTTGTTTAACATCCTTTGAAGTAGTCTCCGAGAGGTTGTCCACGGTTCGTTGCCAGTGATGAGGCAGGCATCGTCACAGCATTTCGACGAGAGGTGGCGCACATTGGCGGATATCATGTAGCCCATGGTATTTCCTGTCTGCCTCATCGCTGGCATCGAACCGTGGACAACCTCGGAGACTACTTCGAAGGACGTTAAACAGCTCGTAAACGTACGATATGTACCCGTTCACACGAGTGTATACAGCTTGTACGAGAATATATCCATTAAATGGTGATTTCAAGCAGCCATGTTAGTCTTTGTTCCTTGCCGGACATTCATGCTTCCATGCCCCATGTAATGTCACATAAAACGCACATGACGTACACTTTCAACTGTACATTGTACATTTCCTGTGTGGGGCCATTTTCGGAAGATAAACAATAGTTGCTCTGACTTCTGAATCAGACATCGTAGTTCTACGGAAGCCACTTATAATAAATTTTTATAGACCAAACATTTACGAAAATAAATAAATAAATGATAATCAATTACATAAAATAAAATTCACGGGTTCGTTTGACATTTCAGAAAATACTTCACCGATTCACACACTTTTTATTTTTGGAAAATCTCCGTTAAATAATTTTTTTAAAACACAAATACCAACTATCGGAGCTTTTGCAAACCATATGAAAAATTGCTTGATACTTTTGCATAGAAGCATGTAACCTAAATGTGAGTGAGTGAAGATATTTAGGCAGCTCTTAATATCGAGCTTCTGAGAGCCGATGAGAGTGAAACGAGGTGAGTATGGAGTAGCGCCAGAACGAAAGGGCAGGGGAAACGGGAGCTCCCCGAGAAAACCCGCCGACCAACAGCATCGTCCGGCACGATTCCCCACATGCGAAAATCCGGGGGTGACCCCGCTGAGAATCTAAACCCGGTTCGCCTTGGTGGGAGGCGAGTAGTCTAACCACTACATCACCGAGGCCCCGTAACCTAAATAGTTATAAGGATAAATTATTATTTCTTTATCGTTTTTCTCATCGTTCTTGATTTGTCTCACTTTTTAGGTCAGGCTCTCGCCGCATGTGTGATCACGACTTTTGAATACGCTCTCCGGATATTATAAGAACATTTCTCGGGTCGGGCTGTACAGAACCCTTTTACAGACATATAATTCTGCATTTCATCCCCCTCCCCCTCCTTCTCCTGTCTGTGGAAGTGCCCTAGTTCCCCCTCGTAGCACGTGTCAACAACGTCGTCTCTCCTTCGCCCGTCAAGCGAGTCGAAAACCAGCCAAGTTTCTTAATTAAGCCTTAAATAGGAGTCGCTGTAAAGAGGAGGCGGAGACGTGGTTAGGGGGCGAGAGAACTGTTANGCTAACTGGCGTCGGTTGACACCTCCCGCCCGCCACGTCTCGGGGAACGTCTCCCGTGGTACACGCTGGTTGCGTGGGAGGGTTGGCGGCGGTGGGATGGACAAGTTTCTTTCTCTCCCGCTACCGCTGCAGATAACCCCGAGCGCGTCTGCAAGCGCCAGCGAAATGAAACATCCTTCTTCCCGGGTCGTGCCTCTGGAAATAATTAATTCATACGCGCCTTGGCTGGCGCCTTCGTTTCAGACGCTGATGTTCCGACGTGTGCGTCAGAACACGCCCGCACTTCGTGGGTGTAGTTGTAAATCCAGCAGTCCCGGGACGCCTCAGCTTTAGCAGTACTTTGGTGGTACTTTGGTGGCGAGGGAGAGGAATACCAGTACTTATTTCGTAATGAATAAATAATGAGATGATGCAAAGTTTCCATATTCACTAAACATATTTACATTAATAACATACAAATTATACACTGAAGAGCCAAAAAAACTGGTAAACCTGCCTAATATCGTGTAGGGCCCCCCGATCACGCAGAAGTGCCGAAAGACGACGTGACATGGACTCGACTAATGTCTGAAGGTATGCAGGACGCAATCCACACCATGAATCCTGCAGGGCAGTACACAAATTCAATCTGNGCAATCCACACCATGAATCCTGCAGGGCAGTACACAAATTCAATCTGCGCCAATTTGAGAAAATGTTGCACGTCCGTCACGTTTAATAATTCTCGTCAGTCGTCGTTTGTCCCGTTCTTTCAAGATCTTTTTCCGGCATCAGCGATGTCGAAGATTTGATGTTTTACCAGATTCCCGATATTCATGGTACACTCGTGAAATGATCGTACGCGAACATCCAAATGTTATCGCTACCTCGGAGATGCTATGTCCCATCTCTCCCGCGCCGACTATAACACCACCTTCAAACTCACTTAAATCTTGATAACCTGCCATTGTAGCAGCAGTAACCGATCTAGCTGCCGACCACATCGCGTTACTCTGATTGGTTCCATAGAGCTGTTATTTGCATACGCACGCCTATACCAGTTTTTTTGGCTCTTCAGTGTATATTATACTTTAGTAACAAAACAACTGAACTGAACAACAAACGAAATTCAGTGATATAGCATATGCAATGGAAAGTTACTCAGAAACGCCAATAAATAATGTGCAAATATGATTAGGTTAGGTGGGCCGGTAGCATGGGGGCAGTGAACCTGTACTCACAGCTGTAAGCAAGCAACACGCGCCATGACTCGTCCTGGCAGGACCGCTTCTTAATAGCAGCGCAGCACCAGTCCCCGTAATCTGTTATGGTAAGTGGTATTGCAGTGTGTGGCTGTACATACGCAATTAAGTTCAAGAATGGGGAAAAACTGGACGCTCTACTTATTAACGGTGAGTGTGGCAGGAATGCCAAGCAAGCCGTCCCATGTATGATGAAAGGTGTCCTAATCACGCCAATCTCATGGCAAACGATACGACGAATTTGTACGCTTCTCTTGTCACGAGGTGATTGGAACTCCACAACACGAGTGCGAAGAGAGAATGCTACGGGTGAGACTCATCAACACGATGTGTTTGCGTGTGTTGATGCAAACCCCCACATGGCCACGCGAGAACTTTCCAGATTCGTAGGAATAAGTAAAACAAGTGTTTTACGGATACTGCGCCAACAGAAATTCCATCCATGTCACGCGCCCTTCATCAGGCATTACATGAACGTGACTTCCAGAATCGTGTTCAGTTTTTGTATGTTTGTTCTGATGCCTTTAAAGAATGACAGCAATTTTCTGAAGAACATACTATTTATCGACGAAGCTACCTTGACAAACCATGGACGCGTAAATTTACGAAATATGCACTACTGGGCGACGGAGAACCCGCGTTGGGTCCGGGACGTGGAGCACCAGCGACAGTGGAAAGTGAACGTGTGGTGTGGAATCGTTGGAGACTATGGCGTATGGCCATACTTCATTCAAGGGATAATGACTGGCTGTACGTACGTCCATTTCCTCAGAGACCTTACCGGCACTTCTGGAAGACATACCGCTCGACATACGTCGTGATATGTGGTTTCAGCATGTTGGTTGTCCTCCGCATTTTGCTTTGGTGGCGAGGCAAGTGTTAAATGAAACGTTTCCAAACTGGTGGTTAGGGCGTGATGGTGTTGTAAGATAGCTAACTCGCTCCCCTGGCCTCACACCTCTCGATTTTTTCGTGTGGGGAACAATGAAAGACAGGGCGTACAACATGGTTCCTACGACGCCAGAAGACATGCAGGAACGCATTGAGGCAGCTTGCAGAGACATTACGCTAGAAACACTTCAGGCCGCTCGTCACTCGCTACATGTGCGTTTACAGATGTGTATTGCTGTCGATGGTAAACACATAGAGCACATGCTGTTGAAAGACCTAATGTGAAGCTATTCAACCATAACTATGCTCTTTTGTACTATGAATGCGGATGGGATTGCATTTCTCGTTAGGTTGGTTTGTCCTATTTTTGTTATGCATCTGTACGCACTCGTAACCCAGTACAGTTAATGACTAGGAAACAAATCTCCTGAATTACGTTGGCATGTGAATAAAATATAATGTATCGATACCAGACTTGCACTCAAATTGCCCGTCTTTCCTCCGCTGTGGTGCTTTCCTTTGTCCAATATCGCATTCCGTGCCCCTTGCCCCATCAGAGCAGGCGCTACGCTGATATAAGGAAGCGGTCCCGCAAGGATGAGTCACGGCGCGTGTTGCTTGCTTACAGCTGTGGGTACAGGTCCACTGCCCCATGCTACCGGCCCACTTAACTTAATCATATTTGCACATTATTTCTTGGCTTATCTGTGTTAATTTCCATTGCATACGTAATTTGATTTAGCGAACTGCATTTCGTGAACTGCAACCGTTCCGGAAATATTGGGGGTGTCCACGTTAGGTGGGCCATCATACATATTATCGTTATTACGTTTTATTTTTTACATTTAGAACCCTTCATCGGCCTTGATTTGTCATTTATTTTCCCACATTTCAATTATTTCTAACATGTTTTCGGTTTTCAGCGTATCAACGTTATAGTCAGGAATGGTTAATAACAAACTTTTAACTTTCACTTGCGAAATTCTTCTCAAATCTTTATTTTATATATACTTTCTCTTAAATAACCAAAGAGACTGCATGCTTCATTAGGCTGTTGTCGAAACATTCATATTGCATGCTATAAAATATTAACACCATTTTCTTTCAATGACTTTTCCCTGAAGTTCCAATGAGCAGCTTAATTTGCAACCGTAGTTTTGGTTTTCGCAATTGAAAGATATTTCTGTTCCAGTATTTGCAATGAGAGAATGGTCTGAGTTTTAAAGTAATGTGTGTTTCTAAACGGTCAAACATATGTAGACTATACTTAACCAAATATTTTACGCTCGTGTAAATTTTTTTGATTAAGGAGTTTTGTCAACTCTAAGTGATGTTTTGTTAAATGAACAAAACTAGTTTTATCGCATTACAGAAATGTAACTTATTAGCCTAGCAAAATATTTGGTCATTACAGGTATATTAATTTTTTGGGCTGCGAGCAAACACTTATTTTGTCGACTAAAAGAATTATTTTGCTATGCGGAATTAAGAGCGAACTTACGGAACAGACGTTCCAAATAAACTACATGACTAGAACCTTGAGGGACCCTCGGTTGGCTCAGGCACCAAACACTCATAGTTCATAGTAACAAGACACGACTGTTTCCACCATGACGGGCACTTAATTTCAAAATGGCTGCCGTACACATTTTTTGTTCTATGCTATACCTCAAGATCCATTCAACCGATTTTTATCAAAAAATTTGGTACATTTATATAGTCCAAGAAATTTACACTGAATCCAGAAAGAGATGTCGTTATCAGTGTGTGACATTTTGGAGGCAGTGCTACCTGAAATAGCTAATAAATCTCTAGGTTATACCTCGGGAACCACTGAATTGAGTCTGGTTAAATTTGACATAAAATAGTCTTAAGGAGGCCACCATGACTCGTATAATTAAAGCAGATCAAACACTTATTTTCAAATTGGCAATCATGTAAATGTTTAAGATTATTATGAAATGTAGACTGAGAAATTTGACCTTTCGAACCAAACTTTACATGCTGACACGTACCTAGGCAAGCATTTAATTTATTCTTACATTTTATAGTTCATTTTTCTTAAGATAGAGTCGAATAAAAAAATAAAAAATGTTTAATTTCGTAATTTGGAATCAAATGAATTGAGCCCCAAAAAATCTGAAGTACCAGTAATAAAACTGCAGAGAGCATGAATTAAGGAATTTTCATTGCAGAAGTTATATACTTTTAAAATAACTGCATATTTATAATTTGTGTTATAGTCCATTCACGATTACTTCCAACGTTTCTGAAGTCCTACTAAAGTTCTGCTTCCAGGACACTTTTACGCCTCATGCAAGCAAAGCTTAACCAATTTTCTAATTACGCCAAAGGGATATCTCACCGCATTCGTGGGCAATCAGTGTTATTATATTTCGCATAACAACTATTCTTAGTAGGCATTACCAACACACGTATTTTCTCCCTGTGTTTATTCATATTAATTATAAACTAAATATTGTAATTTATATATGAAATATAAATGAAAGTTTAATTTAACCAAATATGAGGTACTTTTATTTTAACATAAATAAAAAAAGCTTGTGATACATGGCATATTAAGGATATGAACCAAACACGTAAAAAATGGGGTGATTTTTCAAAGGTTTGTTTCAAAAAGTGTGAAGAAACCTCGAAAAGACTATATATGTTATATCTATGGAACATTTATGTCGGCGTGTACTCAAAATGGCATAGTGACATCTCTTGTTGTGTGCATTTAATTTACTAATTATTACATCTTTAGTGTGCCATGTTGAAAGGTCTCATCTGAAATATATGTTTAAATGTATCTCAGTAACTTCTCATCCTAGCATAGTTCCACATTTTTCAAACAAACAGCATAATGGAAGACCACATAACATTTTATAAAGTAATCTATTCTTTTCTAAGCGGTGGTATAGTTCACGTGCCGGTAATACAAATAACATATGTGGTATATGCTGTACACGGTTAATTGAGCACTTTTTTATTAAAACCTTTGAAAAATATCACTGCTGCTGTCTGCATACATTTTAACGGGTACACTGACCGGCAAACGCCTTGTAAAGTTGGTAACAACGAAAGGAAAATAGTTACATGTTTTAATGTTGAATTAAAAGTGTTACGTAAACATTTGTGAATACTGAATTGGTCTATCTTCCTTTCTGATTTTTTTATGCACATAATATTAAGAATGATCGAATTTGTAAAATATCTATTTTGCTAATGATTTCGTAGTTTTACTTGACCGACGCATGGGTAAAGTGACCGGACACATGGCAACGGTAATTTTATGTATGCTGGAAAAATACACAATGCGAACACAAGAGCTTTCAAAAATGCTGTTTACTGGAAACAGTATACACATTTTAATTTGAACTGAATGTTGAGATGGAGGGATACTTACTGTGAGCACTAAATAAATTTAGAAATAGATAAATTGTCAGCCTTTCTGCAAGGCACCAACACAATAAATAAATAAAATAAATACTGTTATAGGTTTACTTTGGATTTAGGGAACTACTGACCGTTTACCATCAAATGCTATGGAAAACTCTTTCTGCTTGAACGATTTTTTTAAATGTACGTGGCAATAGAAACTAATTCTTTGAGTAGGCCTACTTTATCAAAATTACTTGCATGCGTGCGTCAAGGAGTCGACTGTGATTAAATTTAGCGCGCAATTATCCTGCCGATTAGTTTATTGGCACAAAGCGGGGACGTTAGCAAATATGAATGTTTAAATAATGGCCTGGCCATGCACACTTTCAGGAAATCACAATTAAAATATTTAATATCACTGGCAATATGTATCACTATTTAATATCACAGGCTACAGTGTTTATTCAGAAAACTTCTCCCAGGTGATTCGGAGTAACGGAGCTATCTAGAAATCAACCTTTAAAAGAAAGTCCTTGTCCTTAGCTGTATGTAGTGGCTGGCATATACATTAATGTTGGCAAAGAATCGAGCAAAGTATGTCCATGCCAGCGCCTTATTAAAAGCTTAGTGTCTAAATTGATGATGGAAAATGAAACTGGTTTATTTGTTTAATGTATACTGGTGTATCAATTACCTAAAAACATAAGTTGTACGTTTCCAACTGTGCCAGCGTGTCGCTTGACAAAGCATGTAAACCAGTCGTTTAAGTAAACAGCAGTGTTAGTTTCTAAATGTGGTGGAGAGATAAATGACGCCCTAAAGGAGAATTCAAGCAGGGTTTTGAATCATACCCAGTTAACCTTTAGCAACCTAGGCCAAATTGTCAAATCTTATATTTTTTTTAAATATTAGCAAGCTTAAAATGTCAAGACTCCAATATGGCAGATGAATGTTCCCCGTAAGGCTGTTCAAGTACCTAATTTTTTTCTTCATTTTTAAGATATTTTGCGGGTTTGCAGTACAATATCAGTAACTATTTTATAAAAATGCAAAATCAGTTAAAAATAACTCTCACATACTTTTTTAGTGGAATTATTGGCATTTTAAACTTAAAATTTGTGCCAAACAAATTTCAAAAAATTATACGAGCACAATGTTTGATTTCAGTTAAAGTGTTTTTTGAGGAATTTGGAACACAACGAAGACATTTCTTTGAAGTGTGGCATTTTGTTCGCCTGCGATTAGAGTTTAACTTTGTGCTGTTTTAGATTTCAATTTTATTATTAAACTTAAAATAAACTTATGGCCGAACCGCTGGAAGAAATTCCATGAAATTTCTTCATCTTATTCTGATGGCATTAACAACTAATTTGAACTGTAGCCAAACATGATAATTATACAACATTTTAAAATTTGTATGCCAATACATATGTATTGGAAATATCTGTATTTTTCGTCAGTAATTTTTGTAAATTAATTTTCCATGGCTTTTATTTATACTTCTCGCCTCCCATGTGGGAATCGTGCCGGACGATGCCACTGGTCAGCGGGCTTTCTCGGAGATCTCCCGTTTCCCCCGCCCTTTCATTCCGGTGCTGCTCAATACTCACCTCACTTCACCCACATCGGCTCTCAAGACCTCGATGTTAAGAATCGCTCGAGTCTCTTCACTTACTCAATGTACTGAACACCCTTAAGTAGTGCGTGAGCTCAGGCAGTCCGGCGTGTTTACCAGCTCCACCCTGCTGGCCTTGACGTCACGGGGACGCACCCCCACCCCTAAGGGGCATAAGGGAAGGAAGGTTTGTTGGGGAGGAACGGGGAGAAGCGCGCCCCGTTCACCCGTCACTGCACAAAGCGACGGACGCGAGGCGACGCGGCCCGAGATTAAGCGCG
>NQII01000583.1:1076356-1100441 GCA_002778355.1 Clitarchus hookeri | reverse complement strand
TGCTCTCTCGCCGCCGCAAGTCGGCCGCCAAGCGAGCGGATGATCCTGTTAGACCACGTGCCATTGACCCCCCCCTCTCTCTAACCAGAAAATCCCTTCTCAACACCACCACCATCTTGGCGCGTTGTCGTCACGACGCCTGGAAGAATCCTGATGCTCGGCCACCTTCAAGTCCCACACAGTAAAGGTTGTTCACGGTAAAGCGAGCACTTTTAAAATCAACCTTTGAAAAAATCACATACACATACATATGTATATATGCACACACACATACACTCACTATGTGTTTTTAAACTACACGTTGAAATTCAAACCACGACATCTATGGGCTAATATAAACAAGAAATCCTAGTAAAGGCTGTTCACTTAAAGAGAGCAAAAAATGTTACTGCCCTTATCTGCATATATTTTAACGGCCGCGCAGAGTGGTATATCCCCGATAAAGTTTTTAATGACCGAGCGAATGTAGTTCCGAGCTTTAAATCGTTGTTTAAAAAGTGTTAGGTATACATTTGTAAATACGGAATTGATTAATTTTGCTTTCCGTTTTTTTAAATTAGTATAATAGTAAGAAATAGCAAATCTGTGAAATATTCACTTTATAATAATTTTACATTTTAACTTGACCGACGCTTGAACAAAGTGACGAGGCCCACGGCAAAATGGCGGAAGAATACGCAACGTGCATACAAGTCGATCTTGAGCAGGGTTTTGAAAAGTGCTCAGTTTACGGAGAACAAGCCTATAGTAAAATGTTCGGGAAATTCATCTAGTGTATTTAAATTGAGATTGAAGTTGGCGAAACAGCGCCGGGAGTCCGCGGTGCACAACAAGTTGCATATCACCAAGGCGAGTAGAACTGGAGCGCCGTGCGGAGAGCGCCTGCGCACAGGACACCATGAACTCGAGGTACGTGGGCGCCGCTAGGGGTTGCTCGTTAGTAACCTCTTGGACAATGGGAGATTAGCAATTGAGTAGTGAAGACTGCCGGAAGTGATTGCTGTTTATTTCCAACAACACGCAAACAGCAGTATTGACGATGTAGGGTCTGCACGTATTTTCAAGGTGGCCCATGTACACGCCACAGAAGCCATAAGGTCTTCTGTTTTATGCACGTTAGAGCACGGATTTGCATATTATTAACGCATTTACTTTCCTAAAAATTCCTTTCTATTTGAAAGACGCCTGAATAAAGTGAGATGGTCCATGGTAATGTGAATTATTAATGAACCCGGAAGGGTACAAAATTAGATGAAAAGTAGATCCTAAGCAGGGCTCTCAAAAGTGCTCAATTAACCGTGAATATCCTATAGGTGATTTTACCATTTATTGTGAATCACATTTTTGGTGGGGTGAAGTCAGCATTGTATAATTATTATTAACTGAAGATGTTTACACTAGTCTTCGCAGCAAATGCACCTAATCCTTAAAACACTATTACCGAGCGAGGTGGTACAGTGTTAAACCACTTGATTCGCATTCGGCAGGAAACGGTTTCGATTCTTGGTTCGGCCATCCTGATTTCGGTTTTCCAAACTCAGTCCAGGCGAATGCTGGGATGGTTGGTAACAACAGGCCATAGCCAATTTGTTCCCCGTTCTTGCATCTCTCAGCAGCTTGCTCCGTCTTTAATGACCTTGCTGTCGATGAGACGTCAATCCCTTCCTATCGAAGTAAAAAAACTGTCAAAATTTCTTACATAAAATGCAAATTAGTAGAATGCTTGCTTTTAGTTATTTAACTTAAAAAGCGTCGCATATGCTAATGTAAACAGCTGTGTAAATAAACTCACACTTGGCTGGAAGAATCATAGACCAAAGATGAGGTAGACAGAATTTTCGTCTTCTGCACATGTACCCGACACTGACCTGCCCCACTCCAACACAACTGATAAAGTCACATGGACAACAGTGATGAACGTGTTTGTTTATAAGTTAATTTTCAAAAGACAAGCTTTTTTGTATGAATCAAATACTTTACCAATTTGAATGAAATGTAATTGCATAAAAAATTTATTAGAGGAAGTATACAAACATCTAAAAACGCCTGTTTACATACATAGTGCTATAACCACAAATCCCACCACCATCGTCCACGATAGTCGTATTGGCAGAAAAGCAGTTCAATTTCGGGACACGGGGAGGAAATACTGTGCACCTCGGGCGCACACTCTACCCGAGTTTCCCTCTACTGTGAGAATAAATGAGAAGCGACACAAAAAGCCATTTTTTTTTTACAAAATACTGCCGTTATCATGAAACGAACAAGGAAGTTGTTCGAAAAATATTTGTATGTGTCTACACCGCATCAAACGGCTAAAACAACTCTATCTGCTACACGACAATTGATCGAGACCTTGGTTCCACAACACGCAGCATAGTAAATTATAGCCAACTCTCCGTGAATATAGAGAAACAGGTTGTTCGAGATGCTGATTGAGTTCTGACGTCACTTGTGTCGCATTAGGTACGGTATTTTTTCTTTGTGACAGTTCTCTTCGATGTTCGGCGATCCCGATCACTGACGATTGGCTTTCGTCCACTGTAACTATGCACTGATGATGTCTCGCGTGCCGTCCGTCGTTAGCTTGGACACCGTTGCTCTCGATACACCCAGCACAACGCGGCCAGTCTTCGATGCACTTGCTCCAACTAAACCCCGCTACAACGACCTGCCCTCGTTGAAAGTCGGACAGGTTTGCCACTTTTCTCCTCGCCAACGTCTGGCCGATTGCAGGCACGAATACGTGCTACACTGCCTAGAGTTCTGCAGACTGAAGCGGGCATGCCACGATGGAAGATTTCTTGGAACGATTCCATGCAAGCCTTCATAGCCGCTTGTATGGATGGTTCTATGGAATGTTTGGCCGACTGCTGGCCGTTTCCATGAACGTTTTCGTAATTGGTCGACTGCAATGTTCGATGGAAGGTTTCCTACAAGGTTTAAATTTTAGCAAATCAGAGAGAGGATGCTAGAGTCATTCTGTTAATTTTTTTTTTGAGAAAGAACATAAGACTATTGAACACGCACAAATATTGTGAAAATTAAGGCAAACGCTGGTGTTTATTTATTCAACACGAAAGTAGCAGTTATAACAACAAAACTCTGGGCATAAACGTATAATGCTGAAGTCGTGAGAGAAAGTTGTTACTGAACCACGGCTGCAGAAGTAAATCATAAAAAAATGCGCTCGTCCTTAACTTGCGCGGCAAGAAGTATCGTTGGATAGGTTATTCCAAAGAACCCTCTATAACTGCTTGCATGCCAGCCCGGTTAGCAGGTGTCTCGTGGAAGCTACCGCCCGAGACTGCACGGAAAATGTTATCTTGGCATACGGACTTAACGTTCTTCATTGCAATAACAAACGACAGCCTCAGCGCACGAATGATCAGCGTCAGCCAGCTCACAAAGATGCTGTGCTCCAGAACATAGGCGTTTCCATTAACTTAATAACCACCTGTACGAGGGAAGTGAAAAATAGCGCTAAACAAGGGTTTAAACCGCATGGTTTGGGTCCGGTTTTATCACAGATGTAACTGATGAATGTTGGGATGTTAACAATGGTTACTGCGCAGCAGGTATGCGTGCTCTAACATATATTCCGCTCACCTCCTCGCAATCACGCAACAGCTACGGCGCACATATTTGTGCCAACACCACGCGCCCTTCGTTCACTGTAAAGCTCGATGTGTAATATTGTTGGTATAGTCTATTCGCCGTATCTTCACACTTTTTGAATCAATTCCCTTTAAAAAATCACCCCATGACGTATTTAGTTGTTTCCTACATATTCTATGCATTAAGCGTTTTATACTCGTGTCACTTGTGTTAACATACAAGTACCTTCTTTGGTTAAATCTAACATTTTATTATTTTCTATATGTAACTTGTAATATTTAATTTATAATCAATGTGAATAAAATACGGAGATAATAGGTACGTTGGTTATGCTTAGCAATGAATAGTTTCTATGCAAAATATAATTTCACTGAGTGCGCACGAATGCGGCGCGTTGTCCCTTTGGTATAATTTTCTATGCTTAGTTAAGCTTAGTTTGCATGCGGCGGAGAAATATTCTGGAAGTAGAACTTAAGCAGGGCTTCAGAAAAGTTGAGAGTAACCGTGAATGGACTAAAGTTGGTTCGAGGGTTAATGGAGAAATTTACATATGAAAATGAGAATCCATATGTGGTTCCCGCCTGAAACAGGATCACGTGGGTAAGAGGAGGATTGCGCTGATTGAAACTGGCTGTTCTACCCGAGGAACAGACACGTCGCCCCACCCGTCCGAAGAATGGGTGCGATGAGACGAGATGGGGTTGGAGACGCAGCGGAATGAAGACGGGGGAGGAAACGGGAGAGCCCCGAGAAAATCCCCACACCACGCCAGCGTTCATCAAAATCCCCACATGAGAACCTCCCCGTCCGAAAATTTCCCCACCACTGGAACCTGGGATTGAACCGGGGACCTCAGAAGTGAGAAGGTACTCGCCTAACTGGTACTTTGAACTGCATAATAGTGTGTTCAAAATTAACGTCTTTTTTTCATTGTTTGTTTTCGAAACTGCCTAGTTTGTTCCCAACACACAATTCGAAAGACTACAGAACTGAAAATTCAAGACATTACACACATTAGAGATACTGTTACAATTTTCTCAGTCAGTAGAATTAGCTACGTTCTTTAAGGGATGGACATATCAAATAATTAGAAAAGTTGATTATAATTTCCCAGTTTATTTACAATAACTACAAACAAAATACTCTCGACTCAATATCTCACAATACAGTTTTACCACCAGCTATTTACAATTAATAAATTCAATAAATGCAATTCACAAATGCGTCAAAGAAATACATATAATTAAATAACTCAATTCAGTCCCGATAAACAGTGTATCAAAACCTATTGAATAATTTTATACATTATATATCCATATTTGACAGTTCCAATATTTACAGTAAAGTCCGTATCACATGTGCGTACAGTCCGACCTCAGTTCAGTCCACATAACACAAGTCCGCAATGTTCTAGAGATCTCCGAGAGCGTTAATGCAAAGTAGCCCTCAACTAGTCGGATACCACGTTCTCTCGTCCGTCCGCACCGCAGAAACACTCGTCTGCCGTCGTCTTATATCCTTCGCCCTCGTCCGTCATCTCCGCTGATGTCTCTCGCTGCACCAGACTTTTCATTAAAACCAGACTTCAGCCAGATAGCTTCCCCAAAGACTGCCTGCTCTCCGAGTAGTTTAATTTGGAGAGCTCAGGCATAATATATTTTAAATGGGACACAGAGGGGCTGGGGGTCCAGCGCCGGCATCGGCCGGCCACCATGTTGTGATATCACCCAATTACTATTTTGGATAAAGGTGACCTTGAAATATGACCTTGATATTCATCTTTCACCTTCGACCTTGACCTTGGATGACCTTGAAACTAAAATATTGCACCATTTAAAAAAAATCGAAAAATTAAACCCCCCTAAATATATATTTAAAAAAAATATATTAAAAAAATTTAAAAAATTAATAAACCTTCACTTAAAAACTGTACAAAATAAATTTTTAAAGACGTTTTCGTATTTTTCCCCGGCAGGTCACCAATTTTATTGGTTTATTAGTCGGTCAATTACTTACATTCGCAGACGTCTTCCAGCCCCCTTCATTACCATACCACATCTACTGTACATTTATTTTTAGTATCGCCCACTAGAGCACACTGGTAACTCAAGTTTCATCCTCCAGAGATTATTTACTCTCGACAAGAGTCCTATCGACCTGTACCGAATGGTGACAAGGACCACACCAAATACGTAAAATGTAGTATTTAATTTTTTATTAATTTTTACAGAAATTATTTTTTACTAAATAATTTTAATATAAAAGAAGGTACTTTTTAATTGGATAATGCGTTAAAAAATAAACAAGTTAATATTTTTTTAAACATGATTTTTTTTGGTAATGTACAAAATGGGAAAATACATATGCACAGGTTTATTAATTGCAATCTTCTGTGTTCACCACTTGATGTCCACATCGGCAACCCATGAATTGTAGTGGGCTGGGAAACCCCACCACTTTACATATGACCGTCCATTTTGTCGTTTCAGCACTTTCTTGACCAAAGACATACCAGGAAACTTTGTAGGCAGGATCTCCTCTACGTAGAAACCACCATATATGGGAACATAATACAAATCCTCGAGAAAGTAGGTCTTCGGAGCATAGTTTTGTGTACTTCACACACGAAAAAGTTCGGGGCTCCAATTCGCTGTAAACCCTTTCTCGAATATGCCTTTCTGTTTGGAGAAGCGCACCAGGTCACCAACCTCGGCTTTAGGCTTGCGTGGGTCCCTCCTTTTCACGTCAGTGTACAATGTTCGAAGCACGAAGTCGTCTTTCACCTCTTCGGGTTTCATGCGTGCGGTAGAATGAACGGTAGAATTGTACTCGCGAACGTGTTTTGGGAGTATATCCAACCACTTGTAGTTGCCATTAGCAGCGAAATGCCTCCACATCTTCCCCTGAGTCCTGTTGAACATCTCAACGATAGAAGCTTCGAGATTGCTGTATGTGGAATAATGATTTATGTTATGTTTCTTCATCAGGGCCTTGAACTTTGCATTGTGGAATTCCTTGCCCTGGTCGCTTTGTAGAATAGTCGGGATGCGTCCTTCACCCAATACACCCACTATGGCCTCGGTGACATCACAGGCATTCTTCGACTTGACAGGTCTGGCCCAGGATAATTTGCTATATGCATCGATAACGGCCAACATGTATTTGTAGCCCTTGTTTACCCGAGCATACGGTATCGTCTCCACGAGGTCGGCTTGAAATAGGTCGTTCATCCCGCATATCACGACCTTGCGGTGACAGGAGCTGCATCTCACAGATGCGGGCAGTTCATTGACGATTCCCAAACGACTCATTCTATGTAGCCTCCTTCCTTCAGTTATTAGATGATTGAAATTATCTCGTCTGTGTGGGAGTATTTTCCAACCCTTTGCGAAGTGAGCAGTAGTTGCAGCGTATCGACCATCTCGTTTGGGTCGTTCCAGAATACATAGTCGGTGCTCTTGTCGTCGTCTATCTTCTTCAGACATTCGCCGCTTTTAAGTGCTAGGCCACTGAAGAGGTCTGTTAGAATGTTGGTTGTTTTGTGATTTTTATCTTGGTAATTGCATGCATGAATTCGAGCAAAGTCTTGTATTCCAGCAGGTCGGATTCTGTAAACTCCCTGGGCTCCTTGCGAAATAGAAATTTGTAAAGCCCGGGGATTTCACGTGCTTTGTAATCGCCTAATTTGATGATCCCATCTGGTAGAAACTCTATTTAATCAGCATCGGGGAACCATTTATCATTATGCCTGTTTACAAATTATGTCGTATCATTATTGCCAGATGTGTACGATCGTAGGTATTGACGAACCAGAGCATTGGGTTTGAAGACTCTCTTCTGTACCTTTTTCTTTTATGGCAAATTTGCATCCGATCCATCGTTCCGATCTGTTTGTACATCATGATACTGCTTCTTCATGGGTCATCGATTTTAGTCTTCACGACTACGGGTGCTCCATCTGAGCACTTCAAGACTATGAGTAACCGGCGTAAAAATTTCTTCACTTATAAGGTCGCGCGGAATTTTGGCTCTCTTGGCTAGCAAATCCGTAGAGCGAACAGAATGAATCGTCCGATGTAATTCGCTAGCAATGTCCAACATCGTACTGAATACAAATAGTTACTCTTGCTTTCTTTTATATGTTTAGTCCTGAGTTTCCGCTAAAAGCCTTTCGATCTTATCTAGGCGTTCGCTGTAGTAATCTAATATGCCCTTGCTGTGGTTCTAAATATCAGTTTTCGTGGCGAGGCAGGAAATCAAGGCAGCCAATATATGATATATGGAATCTTTCTGCCCTTTCAAATTCTCTTTATTTTGTGCCGATGCCACAACATTCAATCCATCTGTAATTTGCCTTTGAACACTCGTCACATGTTCGTCCATGGCCATCATATCGCGGACTATCACGGTCTTCACACGCTCCATCTTCGCCCCGAACTCTTACAGATAGTTCTGAAAGAACGTGTTTTGTTCGGCCAACATACTGCGCAATTCCGAGATGATGCCATTATCATATTCGAGGACGAAATGTTTAGTAGCAGCATCCTCGGATCGCTCGGGTTCGCCAACATTTAGAATTATTTCTCTACCAGCATCGCAGGTTTCATAGTTTCTTGGTACGAGACAACCTCCATATTCGTCTTTGTCAAGACGAAGCATGAGGCTACTTTGCCTGAATTTAGACATGCTGTAACTCATTCTCGGTGGTCAACAATGAACTGATCGAATCCCCATAGGTACCTGCCATTACATAGAGACCAGTCCTTGACGATTGTCAAAAATCGGTACTTGTCTTTCCAGCACAAGGCACACAGATGCTTTATGTTCAATAATGTCATGTCTATATTTACACGACCATCGTAAATATGCAGCAAATTCATACTGTTTATGCGAAACAATAACATGTTTGCATTGCCACAAATCAGCTGTTTGGGTATTTGCGAATAAGTCTGGCCAAGTTACACGGAGTTCACCTTCGCATGGCATCCCATGCTAAAGTACTCCTTTATACAATTTTGTTTCTCGCAGGCAATGTCATCAGAGACAAATATCGAGTTTGGCAATGCTTCGCTCGATGGCACAACAGCTTCGTTATCGCTGCAAGCGAAATAACCCACACCATCCATGGCATGCAGTATGTGTGCCAGTAATTAGTATTTCGGTTGCTGGAGCGATTTTTAACATATTGGTACACATTCTCGAACAGAAGACCATTCTATTCTTCCATCAGGCTCAGTAGGACGCATATCTTGCCAAAATTTGATGGTCCTGCGATGGTGCACCTCACTGCATTCGGAAATAGGCTTCCATTTCATGATTCCTGGAGATAAGCTTCATCTTCAGCAGTAATGCGTGTGGGTAGAGTAACATCTTTCTTGATAATATGTATGTTACCACCACAATATTGCGGAGTGTGTGGAGCTGATTGTGGAGTATGCGGAGATGATTGCGGAGCATGCTGAGCTGATTGCAGAGGATGCAGAGCCAATTGCAAAGCCCACTGTGGAGCTGATTGTGGAGAAGGCAGTGGTTGTGGCTGTACAGAAGTTTTAGAATGCCTCTTCAAAATATCTTTCCGGGTAAACTGCCGTTGACAAAGTTTGCGTTGAAAAGTCACACATGAACTTTTCATTATGAACGTCACTATTTCTATTCTGCGCAATTTGCGCAAAGTTGTAAATTCTTTACAGCAGAAGCGACCAAGGAGATGTATCATTAGCTTTTTCCATCCGTACTGTTCCAAGTCTAGAATGAAACTGAAAAAAAGTATAAAGGGAGCATTTTTATACTTTTCGCACTCGAAGGGATAAGATTCAGTTCGGAAAAGTTGTCGTCGATACGCTGAACAACAATCTACTATTCGAGCTGCACATTCTCGGATACAAGTTCTGTGGGAAGGTAATCAAGCTAGCTAAAAGCCTGTTACACAGTGACACAGGTATCAATTAACTGGACTAAGCATGCAAGCAGCACAATATCGCTTACTTCCAGTTCAGATATCTACAAGCGCGGCACAAGATAGACAAGATACTTGCACAGAAGGACGAAGAAATAAGAAATTCGTCAGATGCTGGGCTCGGACAGGAACTAGCTGCATGGGGTGTATCCAACATTATGAAAGCCAACACGAAGATGATCATGGGTGCAAAAAGCAAGCTGAAGGAGCAAGTGAAACAAAAAGTTGTGACAAAGAGAAGAAAAACAAGCAAGTCAAAGAAAACATCTACTGGTGGTTTTTTCCATTGTTTTTGCCTGCAATTGAGTCTCTCTGGGCCTAATAGGAGCAACGAAAGGTATCGTCCGACCTATCAGCAAAGCATAGAACGAACAGAAAGAAATAGTTGTCCAAGGCCCAAAGACACAATGTAAATATGGAGGCTATCATCATGTGTAAAAAACGGCCAAGGCTTCTACCTAAGGCCATACCCAGTAGGAGCAGGAAGTGTGCAAAAGCGACACAGCAGGAAAAGGCAATCATGAATCCACTGCCGAAACGACTGCTCACGAATGTGGATTTGGAACTGTATGCACTCAAATTTAAGATACAACATTTCAGGAGACTTTTTATGCGAGATGATTTGCCCCCTAAACCCAAGAGAGACGAATGGGCCATAGTTAATCTGAAAACGACAGCCGGGCCCGGTACTCACTGGGTAACGTATGTGAAATATGGAAAACATGCATACTACTATGACAGTTTCGGTAATTTGCATCCTCCACCCAAACTGCGACAATACTTGAAAGGAACGAAGCTGACATTACAACTACGAGATGGAGCAGATGCCTAACATGTGGAAGTGTGGACATTTGTGTCTTCGTTTCCTGAATCGTTTGTACAAGTAATTGTATAAAATGACAATACATCGAAGGGAAATCATCAGTCATGTCAATAATGCTTACCTTGATGGGGCATAGCTCAGAGCTGCATGTGGTACTATTTCTACCTCTCAACCTGGAGGGGAATGATGCATTGGCCTGGTCGATTTTTAAACTTTCAATGCGATACCGAACATCGATGAAAAAACTGCAAGCTGTATCTCGTTAAAAGTGAGAACGTCTCTGAAGAGGTGTCGCTGCCTGTAGGCTCTTATGAAATATAAGACATTGCAAGGTCCATTGAAGATTCGCTTACCCCCGACACAGAATTCGAACTACGTAGAAACCTCAATACTCTGAAGAGTGTCATCAGATGCAGTGAAGATATCGACTTTACGAAACCTGATACTATCGGACTGTTGCTGGGGTTTGAGCCATGCATATACGAAGCTGGCAAAGCACACACGAGTCGTCGTGGCCTGTAAACATTTTGCCGGTCAATATGATATGAATGAACTGCAATTTAACGAGCGGCAGATACCTCGATGGTACGCCGAGCGATACTCTGCACGAATTTTCGTATGGCCCTCCAGGTATTAAATTGGTCGTAGCACCACAAAGCATTATTTATGTTTCAGTCATCGCGAAGAGAGCACACGAGGTGGTCATGACAGTCATCGACCAGCACGGAGAGTTGGTGAACTTTCGAAACGAAGAATTCACCCTACGCCTGCATTTGAGAGGATGGGAATAAGATTTATGGTGACCAGAAGTAATAAACCAAGTTCCATGCTAAACCTGCACGCAGTACGCTGCAGGTCTCAAAGGAGTTTACACATGCCTGTGAGATTTTCCTCCACCATCCCGACTTCAAAGTCAATCGCCATTGAAGATTACCTAAACATCGAAGAGCCAGTCGTTTTTGAAGTCAGTGTGACGAAAGTAGAACTTCATGCATACCACCCCTACCTGATCGGACCATACACACTGCCATTGGAAGTTTGGATTGTGGTCCGACACCAAGATTTAAGCTCTCTTCCTTGCCAGTATTTCCTGCGATTCAGGGGGACTTTGACGAACGAAGATTGATCCAACCCTGCATCGACGAAAATAACGAGCAACGGAATTCTTCATATATTTTCTCAACAGTGTCAATGTCGACCAGTCGTGAGATGTAGGGATAACCTCGTCGATAAAAATTACCTATCGCTCATGTCGAATGCACTGTCTGAGGCCAAGATGGCAGGCTGGGAAATCGAAGATAATTACAATGTTCCTATATACCCTAGAGGCCCTCATGTGAGCACCGCTGGCCAAATCAAGATGTTACAGAATGTGGAAGATGGCAAAAACATCTATGTGGTTTTCAGTTCGTGGAGTCTTGATACATGCCCCGGATTGCCAGCAAGCCAGCAAGTTGATGCAACTGGATGGTGAAGTTCAGCTTTGCTTCTGAGAAATCAAGGTACATGATCGTTGGGCTACAGACTGGAAGAGCGTGTCTTTCGCAGTTCGACACATATCAACTAGAAATTGTGAAAATATTTTTGAATAGCGAAATATATCTGCATCTTGACATGAACATTAACTTTGCAAATGGGCAGTACTTGCTGGCATATAAAATGTACACTCAATTCCAAAATGCATATTATGAATGCCCCAATCCACGATACTGAGCCCTGATAATTTCAAGAGTTTGGCCCCACTCGATGTGAGTAAACAGGACGAGCATATTACCTCCAATGTAATCAACTGCAGGGTTGACTTCACTAATCATGGAAATATTCCTGCAAACACATACACTTTCTGCCAGATACTTAATGACCGGCTTGTATCGTACAATTGCCGAGAAAAGACCATCAAAATACTGTCGTGAGCGCAGCGGAGAATATATATAAATAAAACGATAACTGTTTACTTGTCTTCGAGTATCTTCACCTTCAATATGTACTGTAATCTGCAGGGTTTCCAGAATCAATATGGCTTCGTGCTCAAAAAGATTGCAGTGTCCTACGACGATGGAAAAACAAGCACACAATAACATTATTTCTCTTTTTCGTGCACGAATCACGTGTCCGAGCTTGTACACATGTTTCCTAAACATGTTGTATAAGTGGGAGAAATCGACGGGCTCGTTTAGTCGTCACCTAGAGGACTGATCATCACCATAACTACATTCTGTCCTACGAACATTTACGCAAGCAACAAGCCAGACTACAGTATTGTGGAGTATAGTTTCATCGCAGAAGATAGATATCTGCGTACCTACACCGTGACCTGCGATGGCAGCTGCATGCAGCACTGGCGATTCGCACATTTCCCAATCGTCTATGAACCATCGCAGTTTCAATTGGACTGTCCGTGAGCATCAGCCTGCGTCGCGTTCCACATGACGCCGCAGATGCAGCTTCTCTGCACCTTGGACCAAATCATCGCCCTGGCACAGACTCATGTTACCATCCACGTGCCAGACTGTGCCGTGGATTCGCTCCAGGCGGGGCACGAACCATCGGTCCACTCCCAGCAACCTGGGTCCAAGAAGGATGCCTTCAGGCAGACGACCAGACGCTGCCGAGCGTATTGTCGATGCCAGGTACTCGTTTCAGTACCCATCACATATGATTCTGCCTCTGGTTCCAGATATGAACCTGCACCCACTCGTCACTGTCGCCGCCCAGCGAGGTGTCTTCCTGGGGCTGCCGATGCCGGTTCTACTACCGACAGACCTGGTATCGGTGCGTCGGATGTTGGTACTAGCTTCATAGAGCCATCAACCAAAGAAGTGTCAAGTCTACACTGCAATGATAATGTAATGGATGGTGAATCAGAGACAAGTATGGGCGCTGCCTGTGTCGAAGATCTTCGTAGCGACTCTGTGATTTGTGCGGCCCTTCGTAGAGCACTGCTGCTTACCGCCATACATGAATGGCTCAGTCTTCTGCGAGACACCCGAAAATCGTAATTGAAGATCTGCAGATTAAATAATAATATGTAATTTGGGTTCTGTTAGTAGAAGATTAACATAAATTATTGATTTTTTTGCTGATTATGGATATTTTAGTACATGCAAAAAAAATGTTGTGCAAAAAAAATGATGTTTAATTTTTTTTGAATTCATTATCAATAAAAAAAACTGTCTGCTTTTATATAAAAAATGCAAATCAAAATAAATTACATTGAAAATAAATAAATAAACTAAATATTACATTTTATGTACTTACTTGGCCTTTTCCTTGTCACCGTTCAGTACAGGTCCATAGCACTCTTGCCGAGAGTTATTTATCACTGGAGGCTGAAACATGAGTTACCAGTGTGCTCTAGTGGGCAATACTAAAAATAAATGTACAGTAGATGTGGTATGGTTATGAAGATGGCTGGAAGACGTCGAGCGAATGCGAGTAATTGACCGACTAATTAACCAATAAAAATTGGTGACCTGTCAGGCAAAATACAAAAATATCTTCAAATATTTGTTTCATACATTTTTAAAGTAATAGTTTATACAATTTTTAGATTTTAAAAACGTATTTAAAAGATTTTTAAATATTTTTTGGGGGATTGTTGATATTTTTTTGTTTTTTTTTTTAGGAAACGGTACAATTTTTTTTAGCTTCAAGGTTATCCAAGGTCAAAGCCGAAGGTCAAGGTCACATATATCTAATATAGTGATTGGGTGATGTCACAACATGGCGACCGGCGCCGGCGCCGGCGCCGGACCCCCAGCCCCTCTGTGACCCATTAAAAATATTATGCCCAAGCTCTCCAATTTAAACTTCTCAGGCTGTGGGGTGTATGTATAGTGTCTATGGCTGTGGTCCAGAATCTTCTCCAAAAGCCATGTTGCGCCGACCGAAGGTTTACCAGAAAATTCTTGCTCGTCCTCTAAAGTTGTCGACTTCTCCGGAAGAGGGGAGAGGGGCTGTGACGCCGGGCAGGCCGGCTGTCAATCATTCCCACGGCAGCTGGGCGACAGAGCAGTGAGAGTGTCTGCATGGGGGATGGGAGGTTAAAAAGTTTCGAAGTGGGTCATCCGCTCTAATGCCTGACCGCGCATAAAGGAGCCCTCGTCCAGTTAGGGGACCCGCGCGCTATAATACTATTATGAAAGGTGAACAGTTGAAGGAGGACGCTATGCGAAGTATGTCAGTGCGCATGTGGAGTGAACATCAGTGAGCAGCTAGCATGCCTGGGTGACATATTCGACACAATATGAACAACTCATATAGTTTGAGCGAGGGCTATTCTTTCTATTACAGGAGGCAAGATGGTCGTTCCATCGAATTTTCCGCCACCTGCTTCGTTGTTACCGAACAGTGAGGCTTACTGGGTGCAGTGGTAAAATGATGGGACAAAGCCGCGCTGGGAAGGCTTTGATGCTCCTTTAACGACCATCAGCAGATGGAAACCTTACGTTCTCCGATAGGAGAGCCAACACAAACAACACTGTCGCTTTATAACATGCACAGACATGCAGCGGCATCAGTATTGACCCATATTTACATCCACACTCTATCGAGCTGACTTTCAGAAAAAGACTTACATTATCGACTACCTTTATGCCGTCTTACATTCACACCCAGACAACGGTGACTTCTTTTGCAATTTTGCTATAACCGTGTGGCATGTACGGCTGAGGAATGGCGACGTATACTGTTGTAGTCTGTAGCGACGAATAAAGGTTTCGTCAGAACACGGATGGTAACTGTACTCGAGTACGGAGGGGCACTGGATAGAACACAAATCTGGACTTCCACTATTGAGCGATACACAGCAAGAACTCGTGACTTCATAGTGTGGGGAAAGGTATCCTATGATGATCGGTCTTCCCTGTTAGTGCTCAGTGGAACACTAACCCCACAATGGTACGTTCAAGAGATTTTGCGGCCTCATGTGCTTCCCTTCATGGTGCGACTCCAAGATCAGTTTTCAAATAGAAAAATTCTCGCTCGCATACAAGTGTATTTTCAGGACTGCTTTCGTTTTCTGTGGACACTAATCTTTGGCCAGCCCGATTTTAGACCTGCCGCCTGTAGTACGCATGTGAAGACAGCTTGGATGTTAGCATCAACCATCAACAGGTCTGCAGCATTTGGAACGACAGTGGTAACAACTATGAGAAGATCTTCCACAGGATAGCATAAGACGTATATATGACCCCCATGCAGGATCTCATCGTCGCATGTATACACGCCAGGTGTGGTTAAACAACACACAGGTTGTATTTGGAAATATAACCTACAATTTTGCCCAAATAAACGGCATATTAGTATCGACGTTGCAGTAAGTTATCTGTGTCATTATTTTAATTGCTTGTGCAAAGTTTCGTTCAATCTTAACAATTCTCGTTTCGGCTGCGGCAATTTTTATGGCAATGAGTGTATTTCGTCTCGGTGCGGTTCCATTTTACTGTATATTAAGTCAGAAATCTTTTTGGTATTTTGATGCCGAATTTAACAAAACTTGAGTTACGAGTGGGTGAAGTGTTCAATTGTTGAATCCTGACTAAGAGAGTAGGTAGTAAATTTTTTTTTTAACTAAAATATATAGCACACTTCCTATCTCCAAGATTTGGCATCGAGTCCGCCCGTGGCTCACGCAGACGAGGCGTCCTGAATCCTAGAGGGCTTCGTCCAGCCTGCGCCGTTTAAATCGCAGGGCACCCCATTCTCGGAGATTTCACGGCGAGGTGCACACGGGCACAAAAGGGTCGGCCGCGACGTGACGGTAGCTTCTCTGCCAACCCCTCCGCCCTCGTCGGGGTCAAGGCACTGCGGCCGGAGGACCACTCCATCCCTCCGCGAAGAACAACCCCCTCCCCTCCTTGCGCTGTATGGATCCGCCTTGACTCCACTTCTACTGGGACGTATTTGGCTGTTTCTTTAATACGTCATGTTTCTCAAGCGTTTAAACGTCTGTTAATATAAAAGTATTTTTTTTATTAAATTGAACTTTTACTTATATTTAATCTACAAATTGCAATATTCTATAATACGAGTAAATACAGAGGGATAATAAGCGTGTTGGTAACAGACTAAAGATGAGGAAGGTTGATTATTCCCCTTCTGCGCATGTACCCGTCATTGATCTACCCCAAAGGAACACAACTGTCAAATTCACATGGACAACAATGATTAACGTGTTTATTTATATCTGATTTAAAAAAGGCAAGCACTTTTATATGAATAAAATACTTTTATCAACTTGAATGTAATAAAACTACAGTACAAATTGGTGAGAAGAATCATACATACATCTCAAAGTGTTCTAACCTCAAATCCAATCAATGCAATTTTTGTTAGACTATTGGCAGAAAAGCAGTTCAATGTTGGAACACGGAGACTAGTTTTGCGCAGCCGGCGAGATCGCTCTACCTCATTTTTAGTATATGTTTGGTAACGTATAGTAAAAAATAGTTCTCATGAGAAATATTGTTAAACTGAGTACGCACAAATGCTGTGCGTTGTCCCTTCGGTGTAATTTCCTACACGTGGTTAAGCTTTGTTTGCATGAGGCGCAGGAATATCCTGAAAGTAGAACTTTAGCAGGGCTTCAGAAAAATTGGAGGTGACCTTGAACCCTGGAGCGAAGATGATCTCGTAATCTTACGACTGCTTCTACTCCAAATGTTTTTGCTTGCTTCGTTGTATAAGCTGTTCGCGGCTAGCTGAGCACTTTTGAAAGCGCTGCTTAGGATATACTTCTCTGCCACTTTCGAATCCTTCCGCCAAATATAAAATGAATATTGTAATGGGCCCACTCGCTTTATATCAATAACTAAATTAAATTAATTTAGCTTACACAAATTTAAACATCACACAGTTAATGGAACTAACTTTCCATATTCGCTGCCAACTTTACAATGAGTATTTAAGTAAGTGCTAACGTTAAAATATACGCAGTCATTTCTAGCGCCATTTTTCAAATGTTGATTTCAAAAGAGCTTAATTAACCATGACTAGTTATAAATTTCAATGACAGAGTTACCGCTTCATGTTTATTTTTAAATCTAGATAGTAGACTATAATGGGAACAATGGCACGTAAGTATTGCTGGTACAAAATAAAGGAGTCTTTTTGAAGTTATATTCAGTTTATTCTTTCAGCCTACAGTGTAGCTTGCGCTACATACAATAATAAGAATTAACATGAGTATAATGAAAAATTAACATCAAGACCTATCACTTACGCAAAATAATTATCAAAGCAAATAGTATTTTAGAAAGTTTCCATTCAGGAAATAATATGTTTTGACCCGCAATAAACTCTGAACATTTTCATACCTTCTTCGATTACATAGCATAAATTTAACGTAACCTATCCACGCTCTTATAAATATATAGTTCATGCCCTAGTTAATAAAAAGGTAGTATGACATGTTCTCAAATATTTAGAGCATATTCTTTAATTAGTAAAACTCGTCTACTCAAATTTCTTTGAACAACCCTATTTAGCAAGGTCACGGATTGATGACACTCTTCACAGGAATGCTCAGAGCCAAATTACGTTGTTACAATTTTTCTAAGCCTGTGGGCATAGCCAGGTTCTTTTAAGTTCATTATGGGATGGAGGTTTTAATTAAATATTAATAATAATACTAATTTCCTGATTTATTTATAAACAATCCGAAAAAACTCCAAAATAAATGTTTCAACATTTGGACCAATGGCTATCGCTTGCTATTTACAATTAGTATTTGCATAATCGTCCGTAACCTTGCAGAAATTAACACAATAAAACTCTTAAAACCACTCCTTATAGCTAGTTTTTCTAACAAATTCTGAATTACTATTACAATTATAGATTTGACAATTCCAGTATCAACAAGTCTGTATCATTCGTCCATTCAGTCCCGCCTTGTTTCGGTCCAGATGTCACCAGTATTTCCTGTCCTGAATGTTCTGGAGCGTCCCCAGTGCTCCCGCACACAGCCGCACTCTACGCGGATACCTCGCCTTCCGCAGCGCTAGTGCGCACTCGTTCGGCCCGCCGTACACACACTCGTCTGCCGCAGTCTCTAACACCGTCGCTCACCATCAGTTCACTCTTCGCCGCAGTTCGCCAGGTGGCTATCACAGACTGCCGACCCTCCGGCTGCGGTGGTATTTATAGTGGCAGGTGTCCTGATCCAGAATCTTCTTCACACATTGGGCTGCGTCGAGGGAAAAGAGTACCAGAAAGTTCGTGCAATAGTCCACAGCCACCAACCTCGCCAGCCGAAAGGGGGAGGGGAAGCGGAGACACCAGTTAAGTTCAGCTGTCATTCATCAGTAATATACAGAAGTACTAATTAATGTTGGCGTGGAGGAATTAAGAGTTTCATAATGTGGGTTACTGAAATTTTTAAACCGTTAACTTCAACAATTCTGTTTATCTAATCAAGGAAATAAAAACGTTCATTTTTACTGACAAAACTTTAATATAGGTAGCATTTATAGTAATTCTTTTGATTCAATGCTCACGTTTATAGTTAATATTACGGAAATAATTTTCACCCACGCTTTGCCGATGTCAAAGAAAATCCGTTTCCGGTGGTAGTTTTTGGGTGTGTTGTTTTTTTTCTTGTGTTTTAACGTACCTCGCCCAATGTATCTACCAGACTAGCAGCTGATGTGCTTTAATCAGAAACTAAATGTTTACTTAATTCACTAACAATGCCCTGCCAGGTACTATTACTCAGAACGTCAATACGACGCTGAACCACGGGTACTATTCAGTCCAGAAACACAGCCAATAACGGGGCCACGGTGGCTGAGCGGTTAGATTGCTCGCCTCCCACCAAGGTGAACGAGGTTCAATCCCCGGCCGGGTCACTCCGGATTTTCGCAAGTGGGAATCGCACTGGACTATGCCACTGGTCGGCGGGTTTTTTCGGGTATTTCCCGTTTCCCCCGCCCTGCATTCCGGCACTGCTCCATTCTCACCTCATTTCAACCTCATCGCTTCTCAAGACCTTGTTGTTAAGAGCCGCCCAAATAACTCAACTCAACACAGTCAATAACTTAAAAATTTTATCATAACATTTTTGGATATAAATTGATTTTTAAAGTTTATCTGTACAAAAGCCACATGCGTAAATAGTTATTACTACATCTTAGGATGTCACTTGCTGCACATAAACTGCTTTGACATCTCCCGAACATACGACTTAAAAATTATAGATAGCTTAGTGTCGGCAATTAAGTCATTATTTGTTAATAGGCAAATAATCGCTTTTTAAAAGTTTTGGCATCTTCATGATATACCCCTGTCTTACTAAACCGGAGTCGTTATTTGACAAAAATAAACAAACAATTGGAACTTATTGAAATATCTGTTTAATAGCGGGCTGCGTAGCTCATATTTCTACGCGGCCTCTTATGTGCATGTCCCATAAATAATTAATAAAACATTTATTGCGCTATACAAATTTTTCTGAAGACCAAATGAGAAGAGCTAAAAAAGCATACTCACATAAATTGTTTTTACAAATTCTGAATGTAGTTATTTATTAATAATTTTGGTAAATTACTGTGCCGTTATTGCCGACGCCAAAATGATTATAACTTTATTTATTTTTGGCCTGGCAGAAGCCAATTTTGGTAAATAATGTGGATAAGAGAAGAATAATTCTTCAAGACTGACTTTGGATATAATTTTCATTATTTCCTTCAATTGGTAAGAGCCTGCACTGACGCGATAACAAGACCAAAAACGTCACATGGCCACTAAAATTCAATAAATCATCCTCGGGGACCTTTTTCATACTTTAGACTTGGAAGGATTATGTTGCTAAGCAAAGAAAAAAAAATTAAAACTAATGCCAACCTAACCTCCACTTGATTTCGTAACGGATGGCCTTTAAGAAGAAGTGGAAAATCTTCAGTGATTTACATTTAGCATCAGGCTGCGATACCCAGAAACCTTGTCTTTTCCCTCCTCTCACCATTTTATTCTTCTTCTGCGGAATACGTAAGATACGTCTGTGGGGTTCAGGCTAAAAGAGGGGAGAACTTTCTCGAGATATGCACACAGTTTCTTCCCCCCCTCCCCTTCCTTTCTCTTCCCCCACACCTCTTTCCTGTATAGCCATGAAGCTACCGAGCAGAAAAAATACAGAAGGGGGGGGGGAGGAGAATAGGAGGTTCACGGAAGTCACAAGCAATATCTGCGAGCACAATTTGGAGGGCGAGGTTGTGCCTACGTCTCCGTAGTCCAGGGTATAAATCTCTGGCGGGACGAGGTGGTCCGCCGTAGAGAGAGACTTTGTATGCCGGGCATGCCTGAATTCAGGCGCAATTATGTAAGGGGGCAGGAGGAAGAGTGCTAGCAAGAGCCCCGCAACTTGGAAGTACGACCCGCACTTAACACACTTTTGCAAGGAGAAAGGTTCCGAGTCGCCTTAAATACACGCGGGTGGATCACTGAACGAATATAAATCACAGCATGTAAAATACGCCACCACTTTACTGTACATCGCTCCAGAATATAAACGTCCATTAAATACGAACATGTTAAGGAAAAAAGTAGGCAATATAGCCCTGGTTATCATTGCAAGGCATGTAATTTCTTATTTAAAGAAACTATTAAAGAAAAAAAAGTGTTGATGCAGTGTAAGTGAGACCACTTTATAAAAATCTTTTTTTAATTAACTCTGTAATACTGCCATCAATGTAAATTTACTTCATGCGAATATTACCATTGACCACTAATATATTTTATGAACTACTTGAAACTGACGTAACATAACTTGCATTTCAATTAACAACTCTAACATCCGTGGTTTAATCGATAGTCGAACCCAGATATCGTGGTTGCCATCGACGAAGTACATGTCGAGGAAGAGTACCACTGACACAGGAGGAAGTGCTGAATTTGTGAGAATAAACACCGACATTAGGCAAAGTTAACGTTGTACTTCGTTGTTTGGCGGGTTCGGTCATCAGCGGCCGAATTATTTTTTTTCCTTTCGATTTTACCACGATGTTGACAACCAACAAGTTTCAGTAACAGTTCATCTCTTCAACTCACTACCTTTGAGAGTTGAAAATCCAAACAATTTTTTTCGAAGTAGATGTATTCGACACTTGCTGTAGGTAAGAATGGAAAATATTGTATAGCGGCCGAATGGCATAAAACGGGGAGGAAATAGCTCGAGGAAGAGAGGAAAACGAGAAATAAACTTCGTAAAAGACGAGAAATACAAAGGGGGAAAAAAAAGTAAGGAATTCAACAAAAATGTCAGAAGCAGTAGTTGTGACATAGAAAGCAAAGATTCGGGAGCTACTGTGCGAACCGGAGATGGTACGCTGCTCGGGAAGGTGGGGATGTTCCGGTGAAGTTGACAAATCTTTGGGAAGGCCTATTACCTTTTCTGCAGAAAAAAAACCCCCCTTGATTTATTGGGTTTCGTCGGAACCCTGACCTTCGTCACTCGGGTGGGTGCTTGGCTCGTTCGCCGTCGTGCTCAGGGTGATCTCAGCTTCGGGACGAAAATCCCAGAGAAATTTACCTCGAGGGCTTTGTTCGAGGCGCTCTGCACTAAGTGCTACTGGGTGTAAGTAATTCATAATTAATACATAGTTCTGAGAGCCCTCCAAACTTATTTTTTTTCTGCTTGTGTATCCCTCAAATACGGGTGAAAAGTAACATCCATGGATAAAATGCTGTGTATCTACAACGTAATCAGGTGACACTATGAACTTCTTATACAATAAATAGGTCATTATTACGCCAGTTTACTTGATCTAGCAATTACAATACAGAAATAAATGTATCTGAGTGGCCACCAGCTTAAACTATACTATTTCAGCAAGTCACTGGGACAAAGAACGACTTTGCAAAATTTTCTGAAAACATTATTATGCGGATGTCATTCATGTTTACGTTAAAATGTTTGCAAATGTAGGCAGAACTTTTTTCCCAAAGATTATTTTCAAAAGTATCCAGTTAAATGCAAACTAGTTATACAAAAGATAAACCGACGTAGTAGTAATGTTTAGACGTCTACTTAAGTTAACAACTTCAGCTTTTGAATCGTTTCTGACTGCGAACCCTGAGCAAACCGGCTTCACATTTTCATCGATCATGTACTGGGGACTTTAAGATGAAATCAGCGACAAATACCCATGCGCAAAGATATTTGTTTCTAATACGAAGTGAGGCATGGACGTGTGTGTCGATTTTAGGTTTATTTTAGTGTGTAAACGCACTAATTAACTGACGGGTACTTGCAATTAACTTACGTTTAAAGTGACGAACGGATACGAGTGTTGCGTCATCGCCAAGAAGTTTTTGGCGGCCCTTGTTATCTAGAGGTTACAGAGTAGTGAATGATAAACCAGGGAATAAAAGCAGCGCCTTGCATACAGTGAGCAACCGATCTACAGTAACCTCCATTTAGGTGTTGTCGGTTGTGACTAGCGGGCCAACGAGTTAGGCGCCAAGAGTGGTACATTCCGTTCTCTGAATTCGCTACTATGGTCTATTCGCAGTTTCTTCACAATTATCGAGTTAAACATTTTAAAAATCACCTCATGTATGTTATGATTGGTTTTTTTTCCTAAATATGTTCGTATCACAAGCGCTCTGTGATTCTCTTAATATAAAAGTGTAATATTTTGGGTTAAATTAATTTCTTACTTATATTTTATTTATAAAATATTACATTTAATTTATAATTAGTACGAATAAAAACATACAGAAAATATATGTGTTGGCAGAGCCTATTAAGAAATAGTTCTCGTGCATAATATAACTGAAGTTAGTGCGAACGAATGCGGTGCGTTATTGTCTTTTTAGTGCAATTGTGTAGCTTTGGTTAAGCTTTGTTTATATGAGGCGGAAGATCGGGACGAAATCAGAACTTGATCATGGCTCCAGGAGAGTTGGAAGTAGCCATGGGTGAACTATAGTGCCTGTCGCGCCAACCAGGTCACTGGGTGCTTGCAGACTCGGCAGCAGGTGGTGCGTTAGCACGTCATCGAGGGGAAGGCGGATCTTCTCGGCGTGGGACCAGTTGGCCGGCGAGTACGTCGCGACCATGTGGAGTACTCGGGGTGCTCCCATATGATCACTGGACATTGCGATCCACCCATAGGAAACAGTGAAGTGAGAGACATACTTTTAGCGCTGTCTAATGAAATGTACTGGATATTTCACTGAATGTTTGGTTATATGAAGAATTTAACTTTCGTATTAGGAAGAGTAAAATACTCTGTAATTTTTTTGTATTTGTACAAGGGATTCTTTGGCAACTGGTTGCCAAATATATTTTTGTAACACTACAAATAATGTAGACTAAATATCTCAAAATCGTAGCGGGGAACGTGTGGAACTAATATTGAGTTATAACTAGCAAGTGAAGTAGACTTCGAGTTTATTATAAATATTGTGCTACATAAACAGTTTTGTATATTTTATACGTAAAGCAATAAGTTGTAAATGTACTCTATTTCAGCTGTAGAGTTAGAAGAAAATGTTTGGCAACTAGTTTCCAAAGAATTGTTTGCTACAATCACAGAAATTCTTTACTGTGTAGTAAATTATAGCGATCCACCATATTGGTTTCATGTATCTATACAAAGTGAAATGAAGTCGGATGTACGACTTCTTTGCGAGTATGAAAGTTAGTTGTCCCTTGAATTTGCGAGTAATTTGTAATGCGGCGGTAATTT
>NQII01000583.1:1056155-1068705 GCA_002778355.1 Clitarchus hookeri | reverse complement strand
GTACTTATTTTGTAATTTTGTGGGCAAAATGAAATAATGAGACAAATATATTAAACACTTCGATCTTACATAAATATAGATTATGAATATACAAACGTTAAGGTCAGTGGGGCGCCTAGAAAATGGTCACAGCCCGAAATCATGTTACATTCAAACGAAATGTTCACTAACGTGTCCAAATGCTTCTTAGATCCCAGGCAGTTAGTAAGAAGATAAGCTCAGTTCCAGGTGCGTTCATAAGTCGACCGCAGATAATGTATTAAGTTCATGCACACTGCCGTAACGTCCATTAAATAAGACGCATTTTATGCCACATAATAACCAAACAAAAAACCTCTGGGATTAAAAACATCAGTTAATAGGACTATAGTTATACATTTCAAATTAGGTTTTTATATAGTTCAAGCCATTACCAGAACTTGGCCCTTTAATTGCTGTGACCATTTATCATGAAAATTTGTACACTTTAAAATCAGTAGTGGCCAAAATATTAAATATTTTCTGTAGAATAACTCAAAATTATAAATTTTAAATTCTATAAAATGGGCGTCCTGCGTCTTGAAATATATATAATGAGTAATGTTGAATTAATTTTAAACATAGGTACATAAGTGTACTGCGTACACCAATGGCCTTAATTTAATATCTAGTAAGTTGGCTTTCAGATTGAAGGTGATTTGTGTATTGGAAACAACACGGGATAACTGCTGGGTGACGCAGGAAGGTGTATAGTAGGCTACTCTCATAGTCCCTGCACTCATGTGCGCACTCTTTACTGTCGGCTATTCAACTCTACGGAGTTTGCTAGCTGAGATCCTTCCATTTTAAGACTTTGTAATAAATACAATTTGCGAACTTCACGTTTTTCTGCTACGGTAGCTATGTTTTCACAACCGGAATGTTAACGACTAAATGCGATCGTGGAAACATCCGTTCCATCCATTTTCATTACCAAAAAAATCATTTAACTCAATAATCCAAACACTAAAAATGGTTTACTGGCAATTTTTTTTTTAAAGATTTTGTCTGACTCGATAAATGACATTCTTTCATTCCTCATTAATTAAGTTCTTTATAATGAAAATACTGTAAATGGTACTACAGAGCTTTCAGCGGTTTACCTTGTTACCCAGTTACAGAAATTAAGTGGCCTCCCTTATTGTCATAAGCGTCTCATTGTAAGTAGCTGTGTATACTATAATTTGAAAAAAACAATTAAAATAAATCAATTTTAATATTTTTTTCAGGACGGTAATGAAAGTCACTATTGTGTTACCATTTTATAAATGTGGTCATTGAAGCATAGTAGCAGTCGTTAAAAAATGTCAAAGTCATAAAAAATCGCTGTAAGTAGCCCGCTGTTTATGATATTTATTCTTCTGTAAAACCGCGTTTTAAACTGTGGCAGCAATGGTGTAGCTTTTCTGAACAGACTGCAGTATTTAAAACTCTAAAGCCACGGCTTAAAATGCTGATGAAACAGAACAGCCGCGAAGCCACGCCTAGAAAAAGTTCGCAACATAACACAGCATGTATTCCCTACCTTCGCTGCTGGCCACTGCTAATGGAGTGGGCACGGAAGATTGCAGCGTGTCCCATCAACTGTATGCTTCTCTGGGGCAGGCATGACTTTCGCTGCGCCCGCCAGCAGTACCGCCAAGACGCAACGGAGTTCTCTGCATACTTACGGCTCGCTGAGATTAGCAAGATGGACGTCGCTGTGCCGCCAAGTGACGTCACGTCCCTACCTGATTGGCTCCGTATTCTCTCTCTATCTCTTTCTCTTTAGGGGGAATTCCAACATTCAAATTAGACGTCGTATTACACAACATGTGAACTGTGAATTGTTTTGCGCATTTGAAAAATATATAGAAACAGGCTCAGGTAGGTAGTTAGGTAGGTAGTTAGGTAGGTAGTTAGGTAGTTAGGCAGGTAGTTAGGTAGGTAGATAGTTATGTAGGTAGTTAGGTAGGCAGGTAGTTAGGTAGGCAGGTAGTTAGGTAGGCAGGTAGTTAGGTAGGCAGGTAGTTATGTAGGTAGGTAGTTAGGTAGGTAGGTAGTAAGGTAGGTAGTTAGGCAGGTAGTTAGACAGGTAGTTAGGTAGGTAGATGGTTATGTAGGTAGTTAGGTAGGCAGGTAGTTAAGTTAGCAGGTAGTTAGGTAGTTAGGCAGGTAGGTAGTTAGGTAGGTAGTTAGGTAGGTAGGTAGTTAGGTAGGTAGGTAGTTAGGTAGGTAGGTAGTTAGGTAGGTAGATCGTTATGTAGGTAGTTAGGTAGGAAGGTAGTTAGGTAGTTAGGTAGGCAGGTAGTTAGGTAGGCAGGTAGTTAGGTAGGAAGGTAGTTAGGTAGTTAGGTAGGCAGGTAGTTAGGTAGGCAGGTAGTTAGGTAGGCAGGTAGTTAGGTAGGTAGGTAGTTAGGTAGGTAGGTAGTTAGGTAGGTAGGTAGTTAGGTAGGTAGGTAGTTAGTTAGGTAGGCAGGTAGTTAGTTAGGTAGGCAGGTAGTTAGTTAGGTAGGCAGGTAGTTAAGTTAGCAGGTAGTTAGGTAGATAGTTATGTAGGTAGTTAGGTAGGCAGGTAGTTAAGTTAGCAGGTAGTTAGGTAGGCAGGTAGTTAGTTAGGTAGGCAGGTAGTTAGTTAGGTAGGCAGGTAGTTAAGTTAGCAGGTAGTTAGGTAGGTAGGTAGTTAGGTAGGTAGATATTTAGGTAGGTAGGTAGTTAGGTAGGCAAGTAGTTAGGTAGGCAGGTAGTTAGGTACTTAGGTAGTTAGGTAGGTAGATATTTAGGTAGGTAGGTAGTTAGGTAGTTAGGTAGTTAGGTAGGTAGGTAGTTAGGTAGGTAGGTAGTTAGGTAGGTAGGTAGTTAGGTAGGTAGGTAGTTAGGTAGGCAAGTAGTTAGGTAGGCAGGTAGTTAGGTAGGTAGGTAGTTAGGTAGGTAGATATTTAGGTAGGTAGGTAGTTAGGTAGGTAGGTAGGCAGGTAGGTAGGTAGATAGTAGGGTGAGTGAAGCGAATTGGGCAGCTCTTAAAAGCAAAGCAGACGAACCTTGCTTCGATTATTTTCTCAATTTATATACTTTGTGGGCAACTGGGTTGTCTTCAAGATTTTTCGGCGTTGCACGTAAGGTTCGCCTGCCTTACTTTGATTTTGCATGGGGCCACATATACTTTTTTATGGCACATTGTGTAGTCATTATTTTTAATCATAGATATTCTACTATGTTCGGACTAGTGTCTTGTATTCGAGATTTTTTTTTAATCCACCACACCAAGATCATGAAACAATGGCATAAAATTTTCTTCTCTGATGAAGTAAAGATGCTGGAAAGGGACTGGTAACGTTATTAATACATGCCTTTTCCTGGATGGTGCAGAATGAGGTCGGGATGCATAATAGAAGGCAGTTACTTGGGAGCGTAAAATATGAAGCGATTGCACTCCCCTCTCAGAACCGGCAAAAATTAAGATATATCTGAATAGGCAATGTGATAGAGACTATAATACATAAATACCTTTTTATTTCAGTATGATATGCTCGTCATTTTATTTCCACAATTTCGTGTGAATAGTATTTGGTGCCTATGTTGGGCCTCCAATCCATGGGTTACGAACAACTTACAGAAGGTTCAGCGCTTATCCTTGCTGGAATTATGAATGTAAAATAATGGTTTTATCATACGCACATAAAAAATTCTGTAGATGAAAATGTTCTTAATGTTCCTTCTCTCTGTATTCTCTCTTTCTTTTGTCTATGCTGTTTTCGGTTTTCTTTGTGTTGGTTAGTCTGCTGTATTTTATTTTTTTTAGGTGGGTTGCTTGCCATTTTGGTGTCGTAACTTCACCTACGTAGTACTCGGTCACGCAGCACCGAAGAAAAAAAAATCGAAAAAAAGAAAATACTATTAGTTAAATACCTCTATATAATATCTAAAAAAAAAAAGTGCTAGCAAACGTATTACGTAGTCACTCGTCCCAATGTCCGGGAACCATGTACATGGTCATGCCATGTGGATGGCAAAGTGGGAGGGAGACGCAGGAACAAAAGAGGTCGACTACGCCCCCCCTCCCACTCCAGATGGATGAGGCATCGACTCCCTGGAGATTGTGGTGGACTTGCCTCAGATGGAGAAGAGAGATATCTACACTGAAGATACACGCGTACCTTTGCAATATGTACATCATTGAACCACACTTCGTTTAAAACGCCCTGGGTAACTCTGTGCCAATAAACGAACACCTCACAGCGGCGTGCCCCAATCACGTGCAGTTCAGTCAGAAAGGGCGTGACTCCATATCTATGCAGCAGTCACTGGGGAAACGACGCCGACTCGAGTGTATACAGTACTGTGAAGTTTAGCCCGGTGCCAAATAATAGCGCGAATGTTGCAGGTCCCTGCTCATTACGTATTAAAATCAATTATGTTAAAAATTTTATCTAAACGCTAGCCAGGGACCTGAGGCGCCTCCTACTGCTTAACATAATTTGTCCGTCACGAAGCCCATTTACACTCCAGCTCAACAAACTTCAGGGATTAATTACCTATTTCCCAGCTGATTTCCTCTCCGATATTAGGGGTTGCCAACTGTGCAGGGTAACCAAAATACGTTACTTTATTCTTTTTCAAATAATACGTAGAGCAATTCGCAGTTCACATGTCCTGTAACCTCTAAGTTCAATGTTGCAACTCTGCCGAAAGAGAGACCCACGGGTAACCCACGGGTCTCACATCGCTACCTGGTTGGCTCCCTTAGAGCCAATCAGATAGCGATGTGACGTCACTTGCCGGCACAGCGACGTCCATCTTGCAATGTCCAGCGTGTCGTCACTACACAGAGAACTTCTTTGTGACTCTAGTCACTGCTGGTTCGCGCAGCGAAAGTTGTATCCGCCCCAGCGAAACATGGAGTTGATGGAACACATTGCGATCTTCCGTGCTCACTCTGTCAGGCGTGGGCAGCAAAAAAGGTAGGAAATACATGCGAGGTTTCTTCAAATTTATTTGGACAAACTTGTAGACGTGACCTGTTGTAGGCGGCAGGCAACACAAATTTCTGTAGCAGTTTATTTTTCTAGACGATGTGAGTTGAAGCGAGGCGAGTACGGAAACGGGAGATCCCCGAGAAAACCCGCCGACCAGCGGCATCGTCCGGCACGATTCCCACGTGCGATCCGTGAGTGACTCCCGCCCGGGATCGAACCCGATTCGCTTCGGGAGGGGGCGAGTGCCATAGCCGCAACACCACTGCGGCCCCCTCTCGCTAAAACTGTGCGTGATGATCTGCGTCGTCAGTTCCGATGTCGGCGAGTCGTTCACCACCGCGACATCGGGGCTCAAGGCGGGGACTGCAGCCGATTAGTTCACCAAAGTCTGGCAACGGACTAAAGACTGGGATGCATTGTATGCTTGGCCGGCACGAGGGCAGAAGTAAGCTCTGGAGCTAATGGAAATGTAACAAGAGCGACGTTTGAAATATATAGGAAATTACTGGAAGCCTGAAAAATTCGCGGGTTCATTTCGGGACGAGCTAGAATTAAAAACACATATGTTTGTATAACTTCATAGCCGTTGGTCCACGCGGTGTTTGACGGCTCCTGGGGAACGCTGGCCCAGTCGTCGCCTTCTGCCGTGACAGCAGACGTACATACGACTGTAGAGCCTGGTCTGCAGATCATCGAACTCGCGAATTTTTCACGTCTCTTAGTAATTACACGTGCTGGACTGCTGCTCGTCCTGTTGCGTTCCGCGCTCAGGGTGTTGTCCAAGGACAGGCCCGGGGGACGAAGCAGCACGTTGAAAATAATTCAAAGTTCGTGTCCCGCGAGAACCCCGGGTGCAAACCCAGAGGTCGACGACGGGCGGTCTGTCCTGGGGTTGCGCCGACAATTGCCGGGGCAGGGGCCGCCTCGCGGTTGCCGACGCCAAAGGGTTCCCGCCCGAAGGACCTCGCTCCCTCCCCTCCGCGTGTTCCCACAGCACCTGGTGCGCGCGCAGCTAGACGTCCTGGAATGCACCGCTAATTACTCAGCGGGGGAACGACCAGCGAGTCACAACAGTCCCTCCTCATCCTCTACCGTCCTTTCCTCGTCTCGTTGCCGCGGGGTTGAAGGTGGGGAAAAAAATGCGTGGGAATAAAATTATTTTCTGCAAGGCAGATGCCCACAAAAAATTTCTTACATTACATTCGCACCACTTACTGTTCAACCTGTAGACATTATCTCTGACTACTTTTTCCTCACGTAACAGTTTTTTTTATATATTGCATGGTTTTCGCAAAATGACATGTCAAAGTCAAAATCTTACTGTTTTTTGAAAGTACGAATAAAATTAATCAAACTGATCGCAGAACACTTAGCAAGGGCAACGTAAAGGCATTGTTTCAATTTATTTTAGGTGTTTTTAGCGAAATATAATTTACATAAATTCAGCGGCAGCCATCAATAAAAAAATATGCAAGAAGTTCCTTATTTTCAGCTATTTGCAAAAACATTTCTTTGTGCTATTTTGTAGACGTCTTGAAGTAGCTCTTAGCATATTCTTTCAATGTGATTTATCTCATTTCTGTACGTAATTTAGTTTTGGTTAGGGCCTATTTCTATTTTTATAAAATAGTAAAATTTATGACTTTGACATTTATTCATGCAAAAAGTATGGGCTGAATTTTTTTCTTTTGCAAGGAAAGAGTAATTACTGATAATACCTGAAAGTTGAACACTATTTGGTACAAAAATAAAATAACACATTTTTTCGTGGCCAACACCCATAAATAGTAAAACGTTATAACTCAAAAAATATTATTTTAGAGATAGTAATGTGAATGAATAGCCATAAACTAGAAAACTTGATGTAAAATAACGAAATAAATTTTTTTAGAAAATTGGCCACCAGAGCATATATATCTTATATCTTGCTGACCAATGTTACAATTTTATATTTAATCAGGTGTTGTTAATTTTTACTACAGACAATTCACCAAATGGCCTTTAGAAAGAGTATATGAGTATATGAAAGCAGAAAAATTAAAATTTAGAACCTGATGCGGTTGACAGTTAATAGTGAAGGTAACATGAGTGATAACCTTGCTTTGTCGTTACATTAACTGAACAGCATTATTTGTGGTAAACTCAGCTCATGGTTCATTCTTGAAAGTACAGTATGCCGATGATATAAGATATACGTTATTTAGTAACTTAGCGTTCAGTAACCTTCGTTACATACTAAAACTAAAAGACATGGAAGTAAAATTCTTTACTGAAAAAAAAAAAATTGTTTGTATATTTGTCTTTGCTATAAAGAAAAGTACCATTGCCATGGAAGAAAAAAATTTATAACAACAAAACTACGTTTCTTTAACCTTCTCTTTGAATTAAAGCAAGATTTCGTTTCTGTAAACAAAAGAGCACCAAAAAATGTTTTTTTATTTGCCATACAAAAGCTTTGCTCGTATAATTTAGCGTACTCTTCAAAAACTATAATATACAGATATTGCTCATCAATATCCTGAAAAGTAAACTTTCCTACATATGTGTAGGAAATTCTTGCTCCTCTCAATATTATATTGCAACAAGAGCTATTCTCTACTCTAGATGGACCTCACAAATACAATTGTTTATTTTTATGAATGTGCCATTACACGAACTCATTAAACCAACAAACAACCTTAATATATGATATTGTAAAAGTAACGTTTCCCTAATATTAGAGTATCATTTCATTTGACGGTCCAGAAGAGCGTCTCCCAAGTATAGATGTGAGAACGCTCATTTCTGTCATCTGTAGTCACAGATGTACTTTCACAGTAAGAAGTAGATTATCCTTTACGTACAGCCCAACCGGGATTGCCATAACCATATTGAATTTGAGCAGTTTCATGCGTGACTTCTTTCCTTGGCTAAGCATGTTTTAAAGTCACTACAAAATAATTTCGTGTCCAGCACAAACATATTTTCAGGTAAATTTTTTTTTACGGTAAGAAATTTTTTTTCCTTGTGTGTCCGTAGGCTTAGGATGTGAGCGTTTTCTTTATAAACATCAGTAAACACTATCCATAAATATGCGTTTAATTTTTGGCCTTCTTTAGTTATTTTTAGTTTCTGTACCTTACTATTGATACGAATGGCGTGTTGATTGGGCACTTCTACTTGTTTAAGGTTTAAGTCGGTATACAGGATGGTTATAAAATCATGGGACAAACATTGAGGGGTGGTAGAGCTCACTAAAACAAACAATTATTGTATAGGAATATATGGGTGGAAGTGACGCGTTGAGGCACAAACACAAAAACATAACGCATTAACGGAAACATAAAATGTTCATTAGCAGCATACTTAACGAGTGATTCCGTACAGAAAATGTTAAAACAATTGCTGGAAATGCATCCACCAACAGTCACGCATGCTTGGCGACCTCTACATATGGCGTATTAGAATATTTTCGCCAATCGCTCCACCGACGCTACCAAGCTTGCATTACTGTCAGTGGTAGCGATTTTCAGCAATTATTATAAACATTGCTGTAAAAAGGCATTTAGCGGTGACGTTGTAAATGAACAATGTGTTGCATTTCATGTGTTCTTTTTGTGTTTGTGCCTCAACGCGTCACTCCCGCCCATATATTCCTATACAATAATTGTTTGTTTTAGTGAGCTCTACCACCCCTCAATGTTTGTCCCATGATTTTGGAATCATCCTGTTTATGGTGCACTACTTTCAGTATTGGAGTACCTAGTGCATTAAGACCCGAAATATTGACAACAGTATGTTTCGAGAATTATGAATTTTTGCTTCTTCTTATTGGTCAGAGGAGTGCCGTTTGGGCCTTGCGGCGAGTATTCGGGAGACGGGACTCTTGTGGGCTGCTCTCACGAGTGCAGTTCGCTGGGGTTTCAGGGTCGGCGTGGATGTCAAACGGCTGTTTTCGCCTCACCCATGGAGCAACGGCCTGTCCTTCACAACATAGTTCCGCGTTCCGACGGCCGGCAAACTACTTTTGGGGGACCCTGTAGCAACCGGGTTTCAATCTCGCGGTCTCGGAGACTGGGAGAACAAAAGTGAACACCGAAACTCGTCTTAGGAATATCTCCAAGTTTGGAGCTAAACGCCAGAATCGAAAAGTAGGAAATGGATCGTGACCATCTTCAGTGATAACCTTTTTGGTACTTTAAAATAATTTTTTAAACATAATTTATGTTTTGTTTAATTGTTGTGAAAATCTTTTATCTTAATATAATTACGAACTTAATAATATTTAAGATATTTTTACCGTTTTATTATAACCCAGAAGTTCCTAAAATGTAATGCTATTGAGAATTTCTAAGTATAAATTTATAGTTGACAATATATTCTTTCTTTTCCATAAGATATCGCTGCCAATAAAATATTTATGTAACAACGAAATTCGTAGAAAAATTGAAATTTTCATGTTTAAAAAAATGTGTAGTTAGAAAAAGGAAAATTTTTAAAATCGAGGTTCTAAAAATAATATCTTTTAAAACCGACCACTAGAAACTGAGATATGGATTTATCTCGGAAAATGGCTATGACCATATAATTGCCATTTTTAAGTGATTCCTTATCTCAAAGGTTCAGTTGTGTCCTCGTCTATAATCATACATTCACATCAGACATACTAACAAATAGGCCAATTTAAAAAATCTCATTGCAATATTTATATTTCGGAAACGTAACTTTTCCAGGGCACGAAAATACCAATAAGTTTAAAAATAAATGCTGTCAAATGAAAAATATGGGCACATTTTTTATTCTGTGTTCTTAATCTGTTAATAGACGAGAAATATTACTTACGTGTCTAAATAAGTATGAGAATACAAAGAAGGTATAGTATCTAGTGCTGTAGATCCGAGTTCTGTACGGAACTCCTCTTAATAAGAACTATTAAGAGCACTGAAATTCAAATTGTAATTCCTGATAAGTGAATAAGACATATGGAAATTAGAGGAACAGGAATACTCTTGCATGAAAGCTATCCGTTGGTAGTCACTCGAAATCCTGAACCATAACTTGAGAAAATTATTGGGGTTATTTTATTGCGCAAGACTTAAAAAAAATGTAAACGATGTTTTCACTGCCAGCTTATATCTGAAGTTATATATTTAGCAGCAGTTTACTTGGAAGAATAACAGCAAAATTAAAAAAGGCGTCAATTTAAATATTTGCAGCGATTTATTTCTTTATTCTAAAGTCAAAGGACCAAGAAAACATTTATTTTTTCACAAAAAGTTTTTAAACCTGCTAAACGTTTTTGGGGGACGGGCTGTTTCTCCCCCCATTTTATTTTCTAACCGAAGCTTTTTTACAATCAAGCGCTTTTGACTTTTCCTCTGAAAAGGACCGGAATTCGAAAAGAAATATAAAAGTTCAATGGAGCGGGAAGCTCACCATTCAAAGGCAGTCAAGTGTTGAGCTTTTAAATTATTGCTAATTTTTATAAAAGCAGAGATGCTGGAGGGAAAAAGGTAAAAATAAAAACTCCACTCCTTATCGCAACTCACCGTATCCGAAGAAATCAGATATGTATTCTTCTATAAAACTGCTATTTGCTGAACAATTGTTCTTCCTTTACAAGCGTTATAGTGATACGATAAATTCACCGATGAATATTACTGAAACTATTGGTTTCAATGTTGTTTTATGAGTTGTTTAATACAGTATAAGTTACTGTGATTCATTCTAATAGAAAACCACTAGTGAAGTTCTCAATCTTGTTATTTCTTTGGATACTTGGGTACAGTTACTTAAAATTATTCAATAATACGAGTTTGGATGATAATAGTTATGGCAATAGAAGTTATAATCTTTACATGTGTCAGGAGTATGGTACAATGGCGACGAAGAAACTAGGCATGTTTTTCAATAGTGCTCAGTGAACAGAGAACTAACTATAATCGTGGAACTGTGTTATATAAAATGGTCAAATATCGGCCCCTTTAAAATGACGTTAATAATAATAATAAAAATATATTCGCCGAGCTTTTCACGGAAACGTAGTTATAAAACATTACATTATCCATCAATTAAGCGATGTTAAATGCAAATCGACTTACTTATACTTGCAGCTGGTGAGCATGAGTTATATGTACAGTGAAACATTAGAAGTTCACGGTGTTGTCTGTATACTTCATAAGGAAGAAGATTTGAACAAAAGTTTTGTTCGGTATTATTGCTGACCCTCCTGTTTTGAGCTGAACTAGATGAAAATATTTTCAGCGTCTGGTAGTACATTAAAAAAGGAAGAAAAATATCCGTTAACCATACGCAGGTGTTTAACTGGACCTGTAGTTGATATTTATCCTGAACTCATTAAAATAGTGTCAATAATACCCAAGTTAAGCGTGAGCACAAGTAAGGATAACTTAATGAAGATGCAAGAAGTTCTAATAAGACGTAAATGTAGTTCTTGCACGCAGATGGCAAGGTTTGATTTGGGGGAGGCTCATTTAGCATTTTACAGGCAGAAGGTGTTTTTGTCGGAGGTTATTTGGAAACGTTAATATCAGAACTCCAGCGAGGTATGTTCTAGGAACTGTCATCTTACTGGCTGTGACACTCCGGGAAAACAGAGGTTCAGCTGATACAACAAGACAGAACCCCCGTTCAAGAATGGTGATTAAATAAATTTACATATGGCGTTCTGATTCCTCTTGTGTGTTTCTGCTGTGAAATAAGGATATCACTACGGATCCACGTTGTCATATTATTCTGCATCACTGCATGATACCGCATGGCTTCTAGAAATCACTTTCAAATCACCAGTCGATTGTTACCCATTGTTGGGATGATTCGGCGTACTTCCTTCTATGCCGCTGGATGTCACTACTGTCCACAGCGTCTGTGATCATGAACAACGAAGGCAATGCACGAGCTTTCTCGAAACTGAAAATGGGCAATCAAGTAAACCAATGACTTACAGAATTAAGATAAATGTGATGACCCACTTTGATCGGTAGGTATCTCCTGGAATCAGAAAACAGTTTTGTAACTATGGCATCCAAATTAAGAGAATTTCCGCTACAATCGACTTCACTGCAGTTATTTATTATTCCGCCGTCGTGTTACACCCAAGATATACTCCGTAGATCTTTAAAAGATGAATCGTCCTTCCCCACTAGTAAACGGTAAGGCATGCTTATACACAGATTTTCTGAAAAGGAGGAAACCAATTTCAATTACTCCACAAATGTTTTACCACTTAATATTTATCTGTACATATTTGCAGTATTTGCTCCACGAGGTACATCTTCTGAATACTTCCACAACTGTCTAAACTGGCGCACCGTGTGTATTATTATGTACTATGGTTTCCGGTAACATGGGTCTTGAAACTACAGTACAGTAGGCTGGAGAAGTTTGTGTTACTGTTATGAAATATCTTAATATTTCGAGACTTAGTACTGATCATGGTTACAAATCGCTGCATGATTTGGCAAACACTCTTTCGAGTGCAATCATGTACAGGACATCACGAAACCAGTCGAAGCATGTAAAATAAAGGTTGGGTGTCGTAACCCATTCGGCTAGAAGTGGTGGATGTGGCGGAGGGG
>NQII01000583.1:1045594-1056106 GCA_002778355.1 Clitarchus hookeri | reverse complement strand
GGAGTCAACCTGGTGGAGCCTGTCTGCCCGTCCTTTCTCAACGTAAGATGACAGAAATAATTAACGACCAGCAGTGGAAAGGGGCGAGTCTCCAGTAGATGTTCTCGTAAGCGAAGAGATGAGCACGCCATGCACATTTGTTAGTCTTCTGCCAAAGTACGTACTTTTGAAAGCTCTGTATTGCTTAAACCCCAACAAACAGCAACCAGGAGTAGAAAGATGTTCCCCGGAAATAATTCCTTCGCGTGTGTAACGAATCGAAATACAAGTTGCTTTAGGCGTAGTGTCTCCATTACGCAGGTGCAGTATATGGACCTTTATTATAGTTTTAAGCTTTCTTACTAAGACACACAAGTCAAGCATTGAAATACAGAGTGGTTTGAATGAACACACATTACTGAACAAACATTTACACAGATTAATCAGTGACCAAACATTCAGATGTAGCCCCACGCACTGGTCGTTATACATAGGCCCAGAAGGTAATGGTGAGCAAGGCCTGTCAACCTGTCATTCTGCAAGGAATCCAATAATACTCAAACCAGGCGGAAAGCCGAGGAAGGAAGTTACGGATTGGCTGTTGCCTATTACTGTTGCCTACACTTCTAATGTTTAGAGAACATTTTTCTGAATACCACATACTGTAATATTTTCTCTACAACTCTTTCTCTCGCCACTTCCACAAAATAATTCAATGGCATTCGTGAATTCTGGAGTTCGTTCCCAGCGAGAGCACAACATTTGTGTCCAAATTATTGTCAACAATAATTAATGGACGACAATTTTCATTATTTTTAACGCACACTGAAATAATATTTTAACTCATTTTAATCACTCTCTTTAAATTATTGATTTGTTTTCTTATAAGGTGGTTTTGCGTTAATTTCAAACTAGACTCTAATATCCTGAAGTATGAGAATCTAACCAGTTGCTATGAAAACGTCCTGCAGCTGCTACCACTTGATATTAAACATTATGCTAGTTGACGGTGACTGAAGGTGGTGGCAAAAGTCAATAACATTTAAAGTGGCATTGTTTGAACAGCACAGACGTTTCCTTTCGAAGATAAATATTCCGGTAATAGGATATTTTCAAACTGCAGAACATATACTTTCGAAACTTTTGTGTTTGCATGCATGTGTGAAGGCAGAGTTTCAACCTCGAAATAGAACTACACGCATTCTCGGCGCACTGTAGATCCTTCGGAGCACGTATTCCTGAGGCAAACAACCCCGAAAAAAAAATGTACCCTGCGGCGAGGTGATGAAGTGATGTCACGGTCCCAGAAGGGCGCGCGCGATGCTGTTGCAACGGGAGAAGCCAGTGTATTACAAGGAAGCATATTGAACTGGGAGTTGATGCGAGAGCAGAGATACCGCGAGATAATGGGAAGGGGATGGGANAGCTGTCAGCGCAGACCTCCGCCGCTATCAGCGCTGCCATCTAGTGTCACACTTGTCAACCAGCTCGCCTTGGCGCGAGTAACCTTAATTAAACATTCGCGAACCCGCCGTCTGGAAAGATGTGACTATCTAGTCCATTCATGGTTATGTCCAACTTTTCTGAAGCCCTGCTAGAGTTTTTTCGGGCTATTTATTTGCCTCAAGCAAACAAAACCTAACTGTCGAAAATTAATAATATTGTCAGGTACAATTTTTTTTTTTTACTTCTAGATTGGTCGCCGTTCTTTGCTGTAGTTTCTTTCCCGCGACTGAGGAAGTGCGGGACTAGGAAATTTTTACAATAGGCGGGGGAATTGACTTTGATTCAAACTTTAACTTCAACACTCAATAACTGAAGCCAGTAAAATTAATGGAATGGCTAACAAGTAGAAAATAGTTTAGTATATAAAAAAAATTGACGTGTACGTGGAACTGACGATTTTTGCGGAGCGCATTGCCTGCCCGGGAGTTCAGTGTTGAACTACCGCTGGTCGTGCTGTTTGGTTGGCGCGATGCAGCCCGGCCTATTGAGAAATGCGTGTGCTCGGGCGGCTGCTGGCCAGGGCCTCCGGGTTCACAGACCGGGGTCTCGCAATGCGGCAGCCGTGGGTCGAGGGACGCGGAGACAGGCGTCGTTTGAGTAGGGAGGAGAGTCGTCGACCAGCCTCGAGACTGCACGGACGCTTGGGGCGCTGGTCTTGGGTCCGGGACACAGGCTAAGCCGAAGCTAGGCGCCGGCCTAGCCTAGGCTGTTGTAGGCGCGGTTGTTTTTTGTACGCGGGATCGCAGAAATACGCGGGAGGCGATGCGGGCGCGCGAGATGGCGTCTTATGACATCACACATCACAGTGGAAGTTTTAGTGCGATGTGTTGCCGGTGCAGCACATGAAGGCCCCCCTCCTATCTCTATGGCCGAGACGTGCAGGTGCGGTCATCGGGGAACGTAGAAAACTGTAACGTAGAACTTGGTTAAGTTTAGATCAATGTAAGACCCCCATGTTAATTCTAATTAAGGTGTTTAGTAAAATTTTTGTACGGGCTCTCCTTGGCGACGGAACTCCAAATAATGTCATGGTATCTAAGTAAACGTTTAGCCTTGCGACGTTAAGAGTAATTGCGGTTTTGATGTTGCGTTTTAAAACTGTACTTAATTTAAGTAATTAATTATTCTGGTCGGTCCAAAGAAAGATTTGTAATTTAGTAATGCCAAATGTTCTTTTTGTTTTCACATTTAAAGCCTTATAAAATAGGAATTCTACTTGAAAGTGCGCAGTTAAATTTATTGATTTATGATTTAGGTACCACGCCCTTTAAGGATAAATTAATGGTTTAAAGGAAGTAGTCCTGAGTCTTCTTTATTAGGTTCGACCTCTCGTAGAAAACTCATTAAAAGGAAGAAATGCACAGAAGGAAATATGTTTACTCCTGCCAAGCGAATCACATCTACTCCCCTACACAGGTTACGATGTGGGTTGCAGATATGCTAATGATTAGGGGGAAAAAGCCCGCATTAGTGAGAAAATTTTGCTTGAGAACTATAGATTACTAGGCATTACCAACACACCTGTTTTACTTCTGTTTTATTCGTATTAAATGTACATTAGAAATTATATGTCCCAGATAAAATATAACTGAAAGTTAAATTTAATCAAGAAACTATATACTTCTATGTTGGCAATAATGTAAAACGCTTGTGACAAGACATAATCAGGACACAACCAAACACGTCACACGCGGGGCGATTTTTCCAAAGGTTAGATTCAAAAAGTGCAAAGAAACCGGGAATAGACTATAAACAGTGCTCACATCACGCAATACGTATACCAGAGCCGCTAAACATACTGTTATTGTTCTCGATCTAGTACAAGACATATGTGGAATGTTACGAGAAAGGCAGTACTCCAAACAAGTGAAGCCATATCATTTCAAGTTGCAGGCAACAGCTGAACACACTAATGCTTCTCTACCAGTCACGTGATAGTATCGCCCGCCGAGGTAGGAACGAAAGGTCGGCCGTGCACATTAGGAAACTGGGGAACGCAACAAAATATACATATTCCATTTAAAAATGCCCTACTGTTTCAAAATGAAACAGAGCTCGTGTTTTTATCAGCTCATCTTACAAACGTTTTGGAAAAATTATGTAGTTATCTATATTCGTTTATCCTGGTTTGTAGAGAGAAGCGTATTGAGAAATTTTAAGTTAAGTTACACAAAGTGTCTAAAAATTAATAAATACTTTTGGGATATTGTTGAAGGATTTTAATATAAAATTTAACAACTTTCAATAATTTTCATAAAAAAATCGGGTTATTGGGTGAATGCGTTTTCGTTTGCTGGTGATGTTTTCTTTGAAATAGAGGGATGAACTAAAGTAACGAAAGAAATATCACACTTGGCTCTTAATGGCTTAAAAATACAGATCTATACGAGATGTCTCGTTTTTTGGCACTAAAATCAGTGTGCTAGCTCCTCAGAACCACAAGATATGCTACCCAAAATGTTTTACTCCCTACCAAAATGGCCGCAAGTCTCCGTGGGCCCCCATGCGCACCTCGCGCATGCGCGGCGCCATCTCAAGGTCATGCTCGCATCGTGGTCGTGTACCCGATCGAGTGAGATCACATTAATTTCAATCATCAAGCTATGGAGTCAAAATAAATTACCCTGCATAGTTACATCGCCATCTAAAGCCCGAAACGTAAACATACAGCTTACATTTGTATAGGCTGTTCAAGGTAACTGAGCAATTTTAAAAGCCGTGCTTAAGATATACTTGTAAGTACATTGTGTGTTCTTCCACACATGTAAAATGAAAATTGCCACGAGCCTGATTACTTTATTCATGCGTCGACAAAGTGAAACTGTCATACTATTAAAAAAAGTAAATGCTTTAAAATTTGCTAATTCTTACACTTATATGCGTTAAAGATAGAAAACAAATCATTAGAGTGTTCATGTATGTTTACCTAACAATTTCAATTCAACGTTAAGACAGGGAATTTCTTTCTTTCCGACTTTACCAACTTTACTGGGCTCATGTAGGTCAGTGCGTCCATTAAAATACATGCAGGTAGAGGTTGATATCAAAAGTGCCTATTCAACCGTGAAGAGTCCGTAACTTACAAGCACGCGCGGAATAACTGCTGTCACTTCTATCACAGCTGGGGCCGCGGTGGCTGAGCGGTTAGACTACTCGCCTCCCACCAGGGAGAACCGGTTTCAATCCCCGGCCGGGTCACTCTGGATTTTCGCAAGTGGGAATCGTGCTGGACGATGCCACTGGTAGGTGGGTTTTCTCGGGGATCTTCCGGCACTGCTCCATTATCACCTCATTCCACCCTCATCGGTTCTCAAGACCCCAATGTTAAGAGCCGCCCAAATCTCTCAACTCAACTTAACTCTATCCACAGCTGCTCGTTTTATAGATAGAAACAGCTGTTTCTCTCTTGATGTGTATCCTGGTGCAATCCTTGGTTTCGGCCCACAAAACAACTGATCTGCCTCCTGGCGGGTTGATTCTTGCTACACCCCCTCCTCCCCTACCCCGATTCTCTCCCCCAGGGAGGTTCGTCGGGGGGTATTTCTGCTCGGTCGACTCGAAGCGAGGCGTTTTGTGGGGCTGTTCGGCGCCGTACGTGTCTCGCAAGACTTCCGAGGCGGAGAGAAATAAAATTATTACCGTCACGTTTTTGCGTTGCGCGCGGGCCAAACCTGGATACGTGAGCCCAAAACGATGCCGCCGCCAAACTGCGAGGGGAAGACGTACCAACTTTAGGAGATGTTTCCGCCCTCCAATCAAGCAGACCCCGTTTCCGTGGCGGGAATTTTGTTTTCGAGTTATTCTTAAGGATTCTTCTGCCTTGGAAACGTTTCATATTAATTCTTTCAGTCCCTGAGCCCACTAAAATGGACATTTTGCTGATGAAGGAAATATATTACCAGAGATGCACACAGCTAGGATCTTTGCCCAATGCAGTCAGCTTCTTCTCAGCGGGTTATGTGATTTGTGTACGTTTATTCAACCCTGGTTTGTGAAAGGTTTTCCCAGAGTCTCTCAAATACCAAGCACACGCATCATTAGTTGTTGCATGAATGAAGCAAGTGTTGGATCAGTGCGAATATACTACGAACCAAAATATTACTTGATTTCAACACTTTCCCTACATGTAATAATAAAATGTAAAAACAATGCAAGGAAGTGTTTACTATATGATTTTTGTTATTAAAAATGATTCCGTTTGATTAAGTGATTTGGACCATTTGTTATCAACCCCCCTCCACGCCAAAAAGTAAACAATCGAAAATAACAGAACGCTTAGAGTTAAACTGAACTGTGAAAAAGTATTTAAATGGTTTCAGTAATAACTATTGATGATTATTTAACTGTCAGTTTACGTTTAATAACAGTGATAATTCTACATTGCACACAATTTCATGAATTTATCAAGCATATTTGGAATGCCGTGTTTCAATCATTTAAGCAAATGTAGCCATAATCAAAACTTCAAAGTTTGTTATTTTTTTCAAAATTATTAATATTATCTGAGGATACGAATTGTGAGTTTTATCCCCTGTGAAAACGTATAGGCAAACCCTTCAAAGTTAAAATCTAATAGTAGGTCGTAAAATTCATTTTGAAATGTTCCCTAGAAGTGTACCAAAGTATGGGGTGAATAAGCTCCCTATAAGTTCAAAATATCTCCGATAACGCCGCCTTTCAGGCCGTTGTATAAACGACCTTGTTATAAAACTTCAGAGAACAAAAACTATTTATTTTTAAAAATTGTTTGCGATCAACTGAGCCCTTTTAAAAATCACATTTTCAAATAAATTCCTGATCGGAACCACGTATAAATGAACCGTTCATTTGATCAAATGAACGGTTAATTTGATTGGTCAATCAAGGTTGTAGGTTGTTTGATTTTGATATTATAGACCTACAAAGTTGGGGTATTCTTTTATACTCATCCTGCATCCTGTATATTTTCAGAACAAACACCGAGTTGCGTGCCTCTAATGAACACAGCAGCGTTTTAAGAAAAGTACTCCCATGTCTGAAGGGTTCTACCAACCAAGCCCGTGGCCAAAGAATTTAAACGGGAAACCAGTGTCAAAAAAAATTTATTCTCATTTATTAAATTTTAAAGATACCCGGAATATACATGCGTGCAGCTGGTGTGCGTGTGAACGAGTGGTTGCAAAATATTCTGCTTTTACAGGGCTGGAATTTGGCAATGCACCCATTATTGCACATCAATAAAATAGTTAAGTTTGTATATAGTACAATCAGAATTTTTTGTCAGCTTTTCTGCGCACAATATTCTTAAACGTTTTGGCACTGAAGCTTGAAAAGAAACAAAGCTGACACTTTCAGGTAATATTTTTGATTTGTGATTGCGTCCCAAAATGTTATGAAGCTACTGATAACTTCAGTTTTGAAAATATCACTGCACTGTTAGAAAAAAATGTCCGTAAGATTACAGAAAGTACCGGTTACAATTTATCCACACATCTGCGTCAAACTATGTACTCTTCGTTTTTTTCAATAACGTTCTCTCCGAAAATTTTACATAAATCTCAGTGATTTCCCGGAACGTGTCCATATACTTGCAAGTTTTTTTTAAACCTGCTCTTTATAAAAGGATAACAAAAAATAACGTTTTACTTTCTTTATGTGCGTGTTTCACTGTGTATACAGATGGTTTGGTCCTGTATAGCGGAATTTGAACAAGAATCAACGAATTGGAACTCCATGAGTGGTTCGCCACTCACCTACTACTATTTTACAGGAAGTGGTATTGAGAATATGGGATTTTATACTCTTACAGTATCATCGGTATCGTTCGTGTCTGAAAATCGAAGCCATAAGATTACGGAGATTTTATATTTACGGAGATCATTTCCATTGTCCGTTATTATGGAGTGACTTTCCGTAAATTAACTCTACATCTCCGTAAAAGTTTCCGTTAATCCACATAAATTTCTAACAGTGTGCAGAAGTGTGATATAAAATTGGAACTGTGAGAACTATTCCACTGGAGTCACTGCTTTCTCACTGATAATCACAGTGACCACATAACATTAACTTGACGGTGACGATACTGGCTTCGGACATTCCCCGCGCTTTAGTGGATAGCATAATTTTTTTCTCCCTCGCGGGATCTGACGTTATATTTCTGTCAACGTCTTCATGAAAATTTCAAGTGTTTGGAGAGAGTGGCTTTCCTCCGTAAAGCAGAATCATCCTGCTAGGTCTATAGATTACATATGACGTAGACAGATTTTTCGTCTTCTGCGCATTTACCCAACATTGACATACCCCACACACATATAGCTTTCGAAATCACATGGTAAACAGTGATGTACATATTTGTTCATATTTAAATTTTTAAAAGACGAGAACTTTTATATTAATGAAATGCTTTTACCAATTTCAATTTAATTGAACTGCATTAAAAATTGGCCAAAGGAAGTACAGAAACACCTCAAATCACTTGTGTACTATGTAGTGTTCTAACCTCAAAGCCTACCCATTTACATTATGATAGTCGTATTGGTACTAAAGCAGTTCAATGTTGGGACATAGAGACTGGTTTTGCGCAGAAGCATACTCACTCCACCTCATATTAACTCTATGGTTAAGTCACCTTGGGTACGTAGGTAGGTACGCTTAACGAACAGGGGATCGAACCCAGGTCTTCCCGAATGTGAGTTCAACGGCACGCTGCAGGACCACCTCGCTATATAAGTCACCTTGGGCACGTAATAGTCTCAGTTATAGAGAAGTTGTCTGAGTTTCCTACCAGACTTGGAGTGCTGCGTTTACAATTGAAAAATATACTTGGGTTTCGGAAATATGACGTGTACAGAAGAACCGAAACTGTGTCTTTCAATGTACTTATTCACAATGGAACTCAGTAGGTCGTGAGTGTTGCTGGGAATTTCTTAACCGTTAGAAGAAAAATGACATATTTTTTAAAAACTGCTTGCCATTAAAATTGAAACACCAGGAAGGACGTAAGCTACAACCAGATATATTGGACAGGATACCCTTCATAGAAAGGTAACATGAGTACTCATGCAGCTCTGCATGACTTGCAGAACATGGGATAACTAGGACTGTGAGGCCCCTCCACGGGCGGCAATAACCAATGCTACACAATGCTGCATTGAAAGGAAGATATTTTGGATGTTCTCCTGAGGTATACCCGCCCATACTGCTTCGATGCATGCTCAAAGTTCGTCCATTGTGGCCGCGGGTGTCCTGTGGCAGGACAGCCGTTGTCCGACCATGGGCCGCACGTTTTAGATTTGCGAGAGGTTCGGTGAATGCGCAGGCCAAGGAAGCAATGCAACGTGGTAATCATCCAGGAACCATTGGATGATGTGTGCCACATGCGATCACGCATTGTCCGGTTAGTATAAGGTCCTAGGCTGGCCGTGAAGGTAGGAGACAACAACAGGCTCCAACACGTCTGCGATGTAATGGTTCCTGGTCAGCGTACTAGAGATGTGGGCTAGGCACGAGCGAGACTGGAATCCGATGGCACCTCATACCATAACTCCACATGCTGGGCCGGTATGACGGTGCATAATGCAGGACTCGGCCAGGCGTAGGCCATGGTACCGCCGGACATGGACGCGACCATCTTGATGCTGCAAGCAAAAGAGGGATCAGTCGGAGAATATGATGGCATGCCATTCTTCCCTCCTTGCCTGACGTTCCACGCACCACTGCAGCCGCAGGTGCCGAGCAGTCAGTGGCAGCTGTAGTAATGGGCGCCTGCACAAATGCCCTGAATCTGCAGACGGTGACGGACCATGCATATGGGCATAGATTGATGTGCCACATGCCTGAACTACTGAGCCAGGGCGTTTGATGTTGCTTTACGGCCTGTATCAGCTATGCATACCAGATGTCTGTCCACGTGCTCATTGGTGCGAATGGGGCCGTTGTCTTCCTGCCCGTCGCTCAGCCCGTTCCTCTTCGACCCACTCATCCCATATCTGCTGCACGGTGGCTGCATTTATTCCAACGCGAGGCCTAATTTAGCGGTAGGACAATCCACAACTCCAATAGACGATAATTCTCCCGCGGTCAAAGGCGAACACCTGTTCGTATGGTTGTGGTGTTCTTCGACGCGGCATACTCACTCTGTCTGTGCACACGAATGGAGGGGAAACATAATGCCACTACCTCTCAGTGGCTCCGATCCTTCACTTATATACCCCTTATCAGCATCGCCATTGGCGTTCTTGCTGCGCCACCCGACTCAATAAACTAATCGCGTCAATGTTGTAGCTTGTCTACGCATTTCCCCAAGTGTGTGGTCCTTCAGGTATGTCCTTCTTGGTGTTACAATTTTAATGGTCAGTATTGTATTGAGCTAGAGTTCTTTGGCAGTAACCAATCTGTTTCAGATATTTTTTTATAGATGTAAAATATGTCAGTAGACTCACTCTTTTACTCTGATGGCAAGTATATTTTTAAAAAGAGACGAATTTATATTTAAAAAACTGACTTTGCTCGTGTTCGGAACAGCAAACATTGCAGACAAAACAGCTATTTGAATGACTTTCCTGTGAAATGTGATTCGATATTCATACCTTCTCGCGTTTATTGTTAACAGCACCAATGCATTGAAATTAAAAAAAATCTTTTCAAACAAAATTGTATGTTATCAAATCCTCCCTTAGTTTTTATAAAATCCCGCGAACACGTCAAAATTATCTAGCTAGTGACATTCGCAGAGCTACATCTACTCGCCCGAGTCTTCTTTCGCTCTAATAAGCATGTCATGATCATAGTTAATATAATGAAGTGCTGGACTGTTTAAGTTCGCCCCCGCCGTGATTCCTCGGCAACGATATTGTCCCGTCCAAGTGGCCATACTTTGTGTAATTCCAACGGAAGCGGAGCCCCACCTCTTTCCCAATAACCGAGTGTACCAGAACCATGTGTTTTCCCCTACTTCATATAATTATGTAGGGTTGTTCCCGCCTGGTGCGGCCATCCTTTTTATTTTTCCTGTCTCATTTCGTCCGGCTGGAAGGACAGCGAATTCTG
>NQII01000583.1:1005366-1040825 GCA_002778355.1 Clitarchus hookeri | reverse complement strand
AGGAAACTTGACTTTATACTTTCCGGGGGGGATGCGATCCCCGACTACGTCGTAAAGTTCGTTATTGCGTTAAACACGCCGTGTTCTTATACCTCCTGCCCGCAGAGCCCCGTGCGGATCGTAACTCACAAACTTCTTCTTATTTTAATTTCATCTCGCCCGTCGTCAAACGCGGAGTAACGGAGGGAAAGATAACTTCTGCTCCAGAAACGAAGCGGAGGACAGTTCTTTTGTTTGTTTCTGTATACTTTTCCACCGCGTATAAGTTTCGCTCCTTCCACGAATACAGGGTTTATGACGTAATTCTTGGCCGCGGATAACTTTTCTGCGCATGCTGCGTAAATGTGAAAATAATGAGTTGATCATTCTCTGGGCCAAAACTTTGCATCGCGTTGAGGATAATTCCGCAATCGTGTACTACGCTTCCTTTCAGAAATTTTGGTAGCCTGGTAGTTTGGGCTTTTGTGTTATTTTGGGTTGTTACTTATACATGATGGATGTGAACTCTACCGATCAACTTCGGCAGGTGATTCTTAAGCAAAAAATAGTTCAGAAATATATTCAGAAAATGCACCCCAAAGTCTATTCCGAAAGGGGTGAAAACCGCCCTTGAAAGTGTAGTTGAAGCAGATGTTTTTGCTAGTAACACAGCCAGTAAGAACGATAGATGTCTGAGTTTCTGGATACTGCAGTATTAAACGAAGAAGTACAAATAACTAAAATATAGGTCCCAATATCAACACCCATCCATGAAGAGTAAGGGGTTGGCAGAACATTAAAAGAAAATAGTAACTTTAATTTTGTTTGTTATTTCCTGTGGATTTGTAATCTACCGTACATCTTGAACAAAACGCCCGTCTTGTGTTCTTAAGCCAAATGCCGCCGTTTTCAAGAAATTTATGCATGCCGATGAAGACCACGTGGGGTGGAGATGGAGCAATGGCGAAATTGCATGGTAGTGAAACGGGTGTGACCCGAAAAAGAAAACCCTGGCCAATGGTAACGTCTGCCACGTTTCCCAGATACGAATATACGTGGTGACCCCGCCGGGAATCGAGTTCAATTCGCCGTGGTGGGAGGCGATCAGTCTGACCACTGCGCCACCGCGGGCCCTACTTGCATATCAGCAGTAGTTTGTTGGGGTAGGCATGGATAACACGAGGCACACGACTTGTTCCAACAATACAGGATGTCATTTTAAAAAAACAACACCATGCATCAACAGCACTTATGTTGTTATGTGCCAGATGTTGAGATTTATTGTTGTAACTTTATTTATTTATTTCTCGAAAACTGCATTTATCTAAAAAAAATACACGACAGACGTTTTGTTCAACGTGCACGATAGATTACAAACCCACAGGGAACAACAGACAAAGTGAAATAGTTACATTTTTATTTGCAAAAATGTGCTGCCAACCTCTCACTCTTCATGGATGGGGGTTGATATTGGAGCCCATATTTTAGTGCTTCGTACTTCTTCGTTTAATAATGCAGTATCCAGAAACTCAGACATCTATCGTTCATTCTAGCTGTGTTACTCTCAAAAACATCTGCTTCAACTACACTTTCAAGGGCGGTTTTCACCCTTTCATAATAGACTTAGGCTATATGTTGTGCCTATATTTTTGGCCTATTTTTTCACCTGCCAAAGTTTGTCGGTAGAATTCACATCCACGCTGTATGCACGGCTAATAAGGGGGCTTACAAACGACTTGATTGCAGACTGTATGTTTCATATACAGTATTTCCTGATACAGTGGTTATGTTAAATTATTGTTTTTTTTTCTTTCGATTTTGGGATACGATAGGCAATTGTCACACAACGATGATGGTAGAACATTTTCTTTGTCGTTGTAGGATCATGACTGTACGTTGGTTGAACGCATACCTGCCAACCGGAATATCGCGGCTTAGAAAAATTGGTCGTATTCATTTAGGCTACAAAATAGGGTAAAAAGGCTTATCACGAGTTTTCTAAGACGTGAACTGGATAAATTAAAAACTTATTTCATCATATCAGGACGGTTAGGGTGAAAGTATTAGTAAATTTAATTTTGTTGTTGCGGAGGTGTCAGCGTCTGGCATATAATTTTTGTTGTATTGGTTTATGTACTTACGTTAGAGAAAAACCTGCGGGATTCATTAGATGGTCTCATTCTAATCCCTTCATTTTATATTTCTCGAGTATAAGTTCTTAATTATTCATTTGAACAGCCAACATGTTTTCCTAAACTTTTTGGGGCCGCAGTTGGCGTAGAGGCTAGAGCCAAGGCGAGTGGAATCGTGTTGGACGATGCAGCTGGTCGGCGGGTTTTCTCCACGATCACCTGTTTCCCCCGCCCTTGTATTCCGGCGATGCTCCATGCTTACCTCGCTTCACCCTCGTCGGCTCTGAAGACCCCGATGTTAAGAGCGGAAACATCTCGACTCCACTCCTAAACGTGGTTCTTCCTCCCTGCCTCTTCGCAGAGAACCACTCGGGTAGCATGGAGCGCAGTAAACGACACTCCAAAATACGATAGAACTTCGTGGTCCGTTACCATCTTCAGCCACAGGTTCTACGTGCCGCCTCTTTACATATAATTGGGTCTTCAATTGCTCGTCTTAAATGCGTCAGCCGCTGAGTGTGCCACAAGTAGAAGAAGTACATGCAGCGCCTGGTATTCGAACCGAGAACCTTCCGCATTGCAAGCTAAGCTATAGTTCCAAATCAATACTCCACGGGCGGTCATGTATTAGTTTTACAATCTTCTGCTGTACAGTACTCGTACACATAGATATGTATACAATTTGAGAACCTTTCCATCCAAATTTAGTAAAAAGTACATATCCTCGACATCGCTTTGACATTTTATTATGAGAGCCTGCTTTTGTTATACTATTTCTGACAACACTAATACCGGACGTCCCATATTAATGTCTACACTCTTTGTACGTTAGTAACAGAGAACTGTTAACTGTTAAAGACAATCTGATGGGACTGCGTGTATTCGATGCTGTAAGGGCCACGTTGTGTGCGCGCGAGCACTTGCAGCCGTTCTCGCTGTTGTCAGTTCCGTTTGCAGCCACGAGTGGCAGCACTAGTATAGGGAATGTGAAGGCGTGACAAGGTTTTAACGTAGGTGGATTTTAAATTCTTGTTAGAAGTGCGACAAAAATACTGAGGTATAGAGACGGCGGAGGGCAGAACTCGATACTGCTCCATCGACACATGTAACAGTGGCACGATTAACTGAGAACTGTGCCTGTTTTGAAGAAGGGACGATGCAGCAGGAAGAGAACGACAATGGACGAAAAAAGTGTGGGAACTGCGTTGCACATATTCACGCACTTCCCCGGATAGTTGAAGTCCGTATGACGGACAAGCTGCGCACGAGTCAGGTGTCGATGCATAAAGAAGTGCCCAACGCATCTTAAAACAAGTAAAGCGAAGGCCCTAATTTCTCACGTTACTCCACGCTGTGGATGAAGGTGACCAAGATAGGCGCGTCGAATTTTGTGAGTGGGCTGTGAACACGTGCAACGACAACGAACATTTTACTGGAGTCATTGTTTGGCCCGATGCGGCAACATTTGTATTGAACGGAACTGTTGCCCGCCACGACTCCTGTGTCCCGGGCCGAAGGAAAAGTCCCATGCATTTTGGTAGAGCAAGCAGTAAATCTTCCCGGGTCAACAGTGTGGCGAGGCATGTCTGCCAGAGGACTCTTGGGGCCATTCTTCTCTTACGGAACGGTGACAGGTGAAAACTATCAGACCATGCTGCAGGGTAACGTTGTGCCAGTTCTTCACCAACTCTACCCACGATGCTTGCTTTTCCCGGTAAGACGGCGCACCGTCACGTTACCATCAAGACGCACTGCCACTCCTGGATAAAACATTTGTTCGGAGGGGGATAGGCCGACGAGGAAGTGGTAGGTATCCAACTAAACCTCCAAATTTAAAGTCGATATATATTTATCTGTGGGAAACTATGAAGAATACTGTGTGTAATCCATTTACGGTTACGTCACACTTGTTAAGGTTCTACTTATATTATATTCCTCCACTTCGTGCAAACTAAGCTTAACTAAGTCTATAAAATTACTCCGAAAGACGATGCACCTAATTCGTGCGCACTCATTTATAATAATGTTTTGCTTGAGAACTATTTCTTACTAGGCGCTACCATCACACATGTTTTCTCACTGTTTTTATTCATATTTATAAAAACTGAATATAAACATTTATAACAAAAATATAGGTAAAATTTTGATTTAACGACAAATAAGATGTTTTTGTGATAACATAAGTGTAAAACGCTTGTGATACATGGCATATTTAAGAAATAACTAAACACGTCATACATGGGTTGATTTTTCAAATGCTCGATTCAAAAAGTGCGAAGAAACCGCGAACAGACATCACGCGACGAAGCCACGGACACTAGATGCGATGAGAGACGCGATTGTGAACGCATGTGAATCCACTCTAATGGAAACAGTAGCTACTTTTGGTCGTTCTGTTCTACAACGTTGCAAACAATGCCATGCTTCTCATGGTGGACGTTTTGAAAATTTGCAACTGCCATCGACTCCCGGGCACGTTCAATGTTGTCCTCACAGCGTCAGTTCTCAAGACCTCGATGTTAAGAGTCGCCCAAATCTCTTCTTCTTCACTCATAGCGTCAAATACCAGTAGTCCCATCATATTGTCTTTAATCGTTTCTCTGTTATTCACGTTCAAAGAGTGTAAACATTAAATAGGGAAATTCGGTATTTCAGAACTCACATATAGTAAAATGGAATTATGTATATAAAGGGGCAAAACAACATTTGGCTTGAAAAATAAGTTTGACGACTAGCCCACCCGGGATTAATTTTTTTTTTAGTAAATATGATTGAAGATTTAACAAGTTAAATGTTGTAAACAAATACATAAGTAAGTTCATTAATTTTTTGTAGCAGATTAAAACCATTTAATTAATTCGCGCTGCCACGCCCATCAGGAATTTGAATTTTTACTCGAATTAGTAAGTAGAAGATAGAAATAAAAGCGTGATCCGTAGCTACGTCTTCCAAAGAGACATTGGAAAAATCCATTAAAACAAATACTGCTCCCTTTTCACCCCCTTGAAAGTGGAATCCTGAAAATAAAAAAATATGTAATAATTTTTAGGCATTTGTATTTGTAGTATTGAAGCAAACACAGGAGAGTTGGTTTTATGAACTGAGATGTATTTTTGTAAGTTCATCACGGGCGTGTGCTGTTCGTGTGGTAGCTTTCTTCACGTTCAGCGTATCTCGGCAGGTCTCGTGGTACAGCAGGCTTTATCTAATAGCAGCCGCCGCCACGCACGCACGACGCCCTGCCGTCCAGGCTGGCAGCGCAGGGTCGTGGGGTTGTAAAAAAAAGGGGGAGGACCAGAGTGTTAACAGGGATTGGTGCTACTACAAGCCGCGGAGAGAGCAAGGGGTTGTGACTCCCACCCTCCAGCGCTAAACACACTAGCAATGTTCGTATCGCCAAGTCGCCGCCCGCCGTCTATCAACAAGACCAGGGAGATCCGAGCGATACGTTTCATTAGTCGCCCGTCCTCCCGAGAACGTTTCTGTCGAGCAGGGGGTGGGGGGGCAGAGGGGGGTTGGCCGCAGAAAAGGCATGCAGTCGTCGCTCCTGTCACCCGACGCAGACGGAACACTTAATAAACACCGGCTGCTCAGTGGTTGGTAATCGTAAGGCTGTAGTCTGGGATGAAAGCAGTGAGAATTTATTAGAAGGAAATACATGTTAATGAAATTAGATTTTTTGAAGCCAATTTTGAAGATATAAACTTATGGTGTGAGAAATAATACTTCAAAGCTCTGTATCGAGGCAGATTTAATACTTTTTTTTTTGTAATCGTAATACAATTATTATGTTTTACGGTCTTTCCGAGAAACAAAAAACTTCGATATCAAAGAAGCGCGTACTTTTATGCTCAAAAAATCCCTTGGTTGTATATATTTATCTAGAACAGGAACGCTATACAACAGAATTTCAATAACATAAACCAAATTGTCACTTCTTTCAAACCAGGCAACAGCTCCTGAAATTTGTTTTTTTTTTCATTAGTTGATTGCATCTTTACACGTATCTCAGTAAATAAACTATCTGGGGAAAACGACTTTTTGCCGGGAAATGTAAAAAAAAATCAGCTTAGTCCGTAGGATTTTACTTTATCATATTGACAGTAGGCCTATATAAAGAAAAAATCGAGAAAATTGTAAGAAAATATTTTTTGAAATTTTAGAGCTTGCCAGTGCATTTTCCTTTAGAGATGAGAGAGAAATAAAACTGTACGGGCGGAGATGAACTTGTGGGATTTAATAGCGTTGAATAAAGTCCTACTGTTACAGATATAATTTGCGCAGCGACAGAAAAACTGCACCGCCTTGCGCGTAGGAGCGATGAGGCGCCAAGCGCGCGTGTTTGTATCGCCCTTACCGCTCCCTTGTTTCTTTACCTTGAGCACATGAAGAAGGTCCCGGGACCATGTACTCTCAAGGCCATTGGTATACGATGAAACTGATCGCAACTCGGAGTCGTGTTATATTCAAATGGCATGCTCACTAAAGTGTATAAATGCCTCTCAGAGCCCAGTTTACGGAGGCATAAGAACAAAACACGTTTTTTATGTCATATCATTACCAAGCAAATAGCCAAATAAAGCAAATAGCACCATTTAATATTTTAACCCATTTGATTAACATTTTTACCTAACAGTAAAAATTTAGCTCACTTCAAATTTGAAAGTGTAGAAATTAAAATTGTATTGGTTTACAATAGATAAATGACTAAGTGTTAGTAATGGCTTAAATTACATTACCTAGTAACTCAGAAATCCAGGTGGTGCAAACCTTTTTTTGGGTAGTGCAGTTTAAGCCATTACTAGCACATAGTTCTTTATTGTAAACAAATCATATTTTAATTTCTACACTTTAAAATGTGAAGTGAACTAAATTTTTTATATTGTCTGTAGTATAATTCAAAATAATAAATTTAAAAAATTTCAAACTCAAGCCATTCAACTTGAAATGTATTAATAAATGCAATCTTTAACGTTCAATTAATTTCGAACATAACAATCAGCATGCAAAAATGGTTCGGAGCTGATTGTAAGCAGGAAATTACATCTATTCGGGCCTTTAAGCTTGCGCGGAAGTGCGACGTGAAATCACAACTTCAACACTGAGTGAAATCCAGGTTAACTGGCAATATTAATACAAGCTAGAAATGAGTCGCCTTTATTCACGACTGCACGACCACCAGTTCTGTTGGTCTCCGTATACCGGTTTACAACAGTCGTATTGGTTCACACGACGCCGGACACGCTTACTATTATTACTGGGCGGTTCTCCACCAACAGACTGTCTAAAAAACACAATGGCTGGTCGTAACATCGGGGTTACGTAGACAAGTCCTAGTGGTCCCACGAATATAGCGTATGTTCATGTCAGTGGAAAACGCGCAGATACCGATGCGTTTACATAGGCATGTATAGAATAGCAGTTCAATATATTTGTAGGCATATACGTGTTACTTATATAACATGAACTTAGAAATGTTTATAATTTATTCTATACATAATTATTATATACTCATCTGTTATCTATGTTGTCGCTTTTGGTTCTACTCGTTTGGACCTTGCGGCCGGTGTTGGGGAGTTGGGGGTCCCTCTGTGCCGATTCTGCGAGTGCAGTTGCAGTTCGCTGAGGTTGCCGGCATGGCGTGGTTGTGAAACGGCGGTCGACGCCTTACCCGGGAGATGACGGTCTGCTTTTCGCAATAGTTACACGCGGGGTCCGACGGCCGGCGAAATGCATTTGTGGTTCCTGNCGGAAGTTTTAAGGTGTTGTAAAGCAGTAGTCGGAGTCGGTTGGAATGAGCGGTCAGTCGGAATCAATCAGTCAGTGAACCAGCGCGTGGAGGTTGCGCTGCCGCGGAGACGGGAATGGTCGCAGTTGTTAAGGCGGGGCCGCCGTTGTTAAGGCGGGGTCGCCGTTGTTAAAGCGGAAAGTGTTCCGGGTAATGGAGAAGCTAGGAGACCAGCCATAAGCCCGTTGGAGTCGCCGCTGGAACGCCTATGAAGTATTCCTTTTGTTATTTGTTTTTTTGTAGGTTTAAGCCTGAATTAGATTAATCGTATCGTCTATCGGTTAGTATAATTAAAAAAAAATAGAGCTTGAGTGTAGGGTGCCCCGGAACGGAATTTAATTTTAAATGAAACTGCAATCAGAGATTGTGGTCTATGAATTCCCATTAGTTTCTATCCTGATTTAAAATGTGAGGTAGTAAATGAATTTTAAATATTATAAAGCGTCAACTAAGTATTTTTTTTTGTGTTTCCTTTTAATAAATGGTTGTTCTAACAAGTTTACATTAATTATTTCTCTTAGCCATTCAGTTCAAGAGTCGAAGCGTTCTATTCATTATCTAAGAGTGCCAAGCGCAGTGCATAGGTAATTTATAGTAAAACCCCCGTACTCCAAATTAGTAGTTTTTATCTGAACAACCGGGTTTAAGTCCCGGGGTCCTGGAGACTGGGAGGGTGGAGGTGAACACTGAAAATCATCTGAGCCAAACTGTTACAAACCCCCTTTTCCCTCCCAGTTGCGACAATATATATATATATATATATATATATATATATATATATTTAACCTGCGAGTTTTCCAACTATCTGCGATTTATTCTCGCGTGAACGTGTGCGTGGGATTTTCCAGAGTGCTCCCGTATTTTATACATTCTGCGGGAATTTTTCGTAAGCCAGACGGATCGTTTAACGATGCGTTTCGTAGAAAGATGAATGGTTCGCGAAGTGCTTCGCAAATGGGAGAATTGTCGTTTGGTATCGGAAGATGTCTGCGAGTGTGTCGCCAGTTCGAGGACCGATCAGACGGCGCCAACATCGCCGGTCGCGGGCGTGCTCGCGAGCGTGCGGCGTCAAGGGCGTGTTCTCCAGCGTCCGGTCGTCTGGCTCGAGACTTCGCCAGGCAACAGCTTGCCAAACAGCATCGGCCACGTGCCACGTGACAGGAGCACGGCCACTCTAACCTTCAAATCGTCGATACGCAACACGACGCGCAACGAACGTGACGAGTTATCTGCGTACACGTAAATGGATAGAGGCTCCTCATTCCTTCGGGGTTCGTCGTTATTCAACCAGCAAACCAGTAAAATCTCGGCAGGAGGGGGTCGGCAAGAATCAGTCAGCAGGATCTAGTTCTGCGGGAGTTACTCTAAGTGTATGACGTCTTTTGAATGAAGATACCACAAGCCACTGGCGTTGCGAAATCGAGTAAACTACACATGCACACACAACTACATGTGAACATTCACCGACTGAGCAAAAATTACTTGGAAAACAATATTGATATTGTGCCAAGACCTTTAGTAAAATCTGCAATGCACGGCAAGATGAGAAGAGTACTTTTGAAGAACCTATCTAGTGCGATTTTTAGCAGCCTTTAAAGTTCCAAAAGCAAATATATAACTTTAACACATCAATGCTGGTAAGTGTACTGTTTTTTTAACCCACTGAGAAACAAACAGCATATGTTGACATCGCTGGAGGTTTCTTTTTTTTAGTTTTCATTTCGAGGTATCATATTACGTTTCATTTAAGGTTTCGTATTGAGGTTTCTTTTTTGCGGTTTCGTTTTTGAGGTATGTTTTTGAAGTACGTTTTCTGAGGTATTTTGCTTGAGGTACCTTTGCTGAGGAATGTTGTTTTAGGTGCGTTTTTATGAAGTATGATTTTCGAGGTATGTTGGTGAGGCATTTTTAATATCTGACTTGTTGGTCTGGTAGGTTTAGCTGGGTGTTTGGTCTGGACATTCTGTTAGTGAGCTAGTATGATTGTTTGGTATGGTTGGTATTTCCAATTGGTTAATATTTAGCACACAGAATGTCAATGAATTCTAAGTATAAAAGCTCAGACAGTGATCCACAGCCAAAACATTAATGCCGTCGCAAGTACAAATTTAGAGACAGTTGGTAAATTACTATTTTTTCCTATACATATGAATGAGGGACAGACGCAAGGTGATGGATTGACTATGGATCGGCGATGGATTGAAAGAATAACTGAATGATTGACCGAAAGATTGAACAAAACCTGAAATATTGATCTAAAATATTGAAGGATTGGAGGATTTACCGAAATATTTATTATAAAGATAGAAGGATTAATCGGAACATTGAGAAGTTGATCGGAAAGATTGGAGATTGATCGAAAATATTGTGGATAATCAAAAAGGTTGAGGACTGATCTAAAGATTAAATGATTAATTGAAAATATTAGGGGACTGATCGAAAATATTTAAGCATTGATCTAAATATTAAATGATTAATCAAAAATATTGAGATACTAATCGTAAATATGGAAGGATTGGTCAAAAGAGTAAATGGTTGATAGGAAAATTGATTGAAAGACGGAATGAAAAATTGATGGACTGGTGGATTGATGACAGAGAAGAGTACGGACTCGGACATTCCAAGTTTCAAGTGCCTAGCCCTAATTGTTTGCGAATGGCATTATCAAGAACATAGGCAGTTCAGCTGTAGTCAACGATGCTACCACCAAAGACGAAGTCGAGATGCTGGTCGCAAGCACACCACTTTACGAACGTTTCATCTTTATATATACACTCCAGTAGCTCGCTGATACAAACAGGTAAATATTTGAAATTTTAGGCAGATATTTTACTTTGGTGGGGAAATGTATGTGTAATTTCGAGCACGTCCGATAATACCCTGTAACATTTGATGAAAGATATGAACATAAAATAACTTACCAGACTGCATGCTGGAAACGTCAAGGCCGAGAGAGATATTTTACTTCTCGTATCATACCAAGAACCGTGGCATGGCGTACCTTTGGCTACATTAATTATCTACAGATTACGATATATCATGTGACCAACAACCAATCACGAGCGAGAAATATGACGTCATCATTAAATCACTAGCCCATGATAGTGGTGGGGTTTAAGCTGTAGTGTGTAAATGTTAGGAGGGTTATAATAGGAGCGGGAGCCGGGTATGTCATTAAGGCAATGATTCGTTGGAGGGTGGTAGTTGGGTTGGTAAAGGGAGTTCACTAGATAGTCAATGGAATATAGTGGTGGGGTGAAGGTGGTTTGATTAAATAATACAGTAACTGGACGGGGTGTTGGTAGGCGCCAGTCGCTTTGGTGGTCATCGTGCCAGGACAACATGTGTTTCACCTTATCTGTTTCGAATCCCGAACCTCCTGCTGATAAGTCTTCAAATAATTTTTTTAATTTTTTCAAAAAATCCTTAAATTTTAATTTTTTTTAATTTTACATTTTTTTTATCTTTTTAACATAAAAAATATTTTTGAGAAATTTTATATATTTTTTGGGTTATTAGTGATTTTTTAGTTTAAGTTCGCCTTGTGTAAGGGTCAAGGTCATGGATATCCACGATGGCATTAGTGGTACATAATGTATTACTCCCCTGAGTTTTACTTTATTTTTACGAATATTTAGAGACTTTGCTTGATTTTTCAATTTCAGGGGCATCCCAAGGTCATCGTGGGTCGAGATCAAGGTTACGGAATTCTAATATGGCCGATCCCTGACCAGAGTGATAGAACATGAAAACTCACCTGGTTGGCTTCTCCGCTCCTGTCACAGGTCCCGTATTTTCCCCATTTAAAATACATTGTTCCCGAATTCGGCATTTGTAACCTACTATTACCGTTCGTCGCCGTATTATATTAATCAGTTAAATAAATAAAGCAATGCTCTTAACAAAATTATATAGCCGATCAGTTGAATCGGTTTGTCGTGAAATCCCTCCAACTCTACCCCGATGCCTAGGTGTTTCACATACACCGCAGCCATCGTCCAGGAAAACCCCGATCACTCCCAGGATTTTCTCGCACAGGTCGCTGTATCTGCGCTGCCAGGAACTGCCTCTGCTCGCCGAACCCACAAGAACACTCGCCAGTCACCATAGTTCACATATTCGCATGAACTGTCTTCGGCTGGGCGAAGGGCTGTGTTAGATTGAAACTTACTTCGGATATACGCCATTGCAGAGTTATGCCGCCACGGAAAACACATAGGATAACTACAAAAACGTACACTATACAAGCCAAGAATAGCTGTTCTCAACATATACTTAAAACTTAAAAAAATAATAACCCCGGCTGGTAAAGGAATTCAGTTAAGAGTCCCGCACAAAACAGAACGAAACAAATACACCAATATAAGCAAAAAAAAACTCTACAGACGACTCGACGAAGACAACACAGACGAACAGTGAGATATGGGAGCTCAAAACCTGACAATGCAACGAGGACAGCACAAACAGTTTTCTTGGTGAGCTAGTAGCGACGTTTCGGGATCTGCCATCTGTTCTCGTCTCCAGGTGAAACGTATAATCCTTTTTGGATTATTCCGCGATTGCGTGCTCTCAAAGAGGACTTAATCCAGCATCGAAATGTATCTCGATAGATGGTAAATTCCCCAGTGTTAGTCGCCACGAAGGGTAAGTTGTAAATTATCTAGGCGTATCCCTCCATCTCAGAACGTCATTCGACTCTGTACTCGTCTCCTTGCAGATGCATGAGTTACCGCCTTTTCTGGCGGGCAAGAGGGGTGCTGGAGGGAGGGGAAAAATAACTGCGGACCTCAACGGTACATCTTTGGCAAATTTTCATTATTAAATCATTAGTGTTAAAAAGCCAAACGAGGACTAATGTTCACTTCGCTGCCTGGCCACTTGATTATGGCAGTCGTGCTAAGGTTTATTCAACTCAGGTTGGGAAACTAAATGCTTTTAGTTTAACAACTAAATATTTTCGCCGCTAGGATGCACTGGTTTCGCATGGGTACCGGATTTTTTTTTTTAATTGTGTGTAGTCGTTAAAGGGTTAATTGCAATTTCAATCAAATAAATGGAATTGTTACAAAATATTCCGATGTTTTGTGTTAGAACCTATGTAAAGAACAAACTTCCTTCTTCGCACTAGAATGGAAATACGTATAACGAAATATGTTCACGTATTGTTTAATATTATGTCGTTAACTGGGTTTAGCAAAACGTTGGCTAGCACAGTTGCTTTATTTAAATAAGACAACTGAGTTGAAAATAAGTAATAGCGAAATGGTTCAATATATACTTTTTACCGCTTTCCGGCGCAGTTTTCTTAAAAGCGCGGCGGAAAGTATAGAATTCCTGTTGATGACAGATAGCTATATTTATTTCGCAACCAAAATGCGTAACGTTTTTTTCATTGAAATAACCTTGCTTATGAACGCTCAATGCCAAACTCAGTTGTATTATTATTATTTGCTCTCGTAAACACTGTCACAGTAGTTATGCAATACAGTTAATACATAATATTTTTATTGGGCCAAGTCATCACAATTCAAGCCTAACACGAACGTTTACACGCAAATAAATGGAATTTCTCATTTTACCGCCGCCGGCTTAAAATCGACCTCTTTGGAACACCAGCGCACCCTGCGGCGGTAATTTTCTCTATGCTGAACTCTCCCTTGAGAAATATAATTCTGTTCCTAACCTGAGTGGAATGAACGTTAGTCATGCTGGCGATTCACGAGGCGCTGTTGTGGGTCTCTTAGACAGAAGGCGAACATCAGCATACGCAGCGCAGCCAACCTGAAGATCAGAAATTCGGTTAAAAAATAACAAATTTAAGCTACGCTCGATACCCGAAGAAATTGAGCATTAAAATCCGTAATACAGAAGTAATAGTTCCCATTATTAATGTAATTACTTAACACTCGTTTATAAATGACTTAATCACCAAAGGAGATGTTCTAGACTTGTTCAAAACACCGCGGACACACTGTGTTGCCCTGTTGTGAGAGCTTTCTTCCCGCGAAACAGAGTGATGATATATTTTTTTAAAGGCCGGGGAGTAAGTGGCATATTTTATTTGTAAAAGAAAAATGTATACAATGTATGAGAACAGACTATTTACTTCTGCATTTTCGTCCTCCTCCTACAACCCCAACACTGACTCACGATTCGTCAACAGTACCGTCAAAAACCACGTGTTCAGGGAATAAAGTGGCGTTTATTTACATTCAGATTTGAAACGGATATCAGAGAAAACCAGGCAACTTTATTAATCACGTAACAGTTGTGCTGACCAAAGTATAGAGCCATTTTTGTTAACGTTTGAGCAGAGAAGGCGCTCAAGTTTCACTGGTTTTCTTAACTGCAGGCGTCAATGATAAAAGGATAGCTATAAATAACATAAACTCGGCGGATTTTATCATTCCATTACAAAAATAAGCATTAAAAAAATTTACATTATTTGTTTTAAATACTGCGACGCTGTCGTGTTAATGTTTTTACCGCCATCTATTTCTGCGCGGTGGTGTATTCTTTGCTCGGCTCGGATCCCCTCCCTCCCCCACCCCGGTCAAATTCCATGCTTTCCCCATCGCGCGTCACACTTTTAGATTGGCCAGGACATTTACTTAAATCCTTGCTCTGCCGTGGCTCCGTCTATTCCGCTCTGCTTTACGTCCGTCCGAAGTCTGCTGCATTTCGCCGCGACTTAACGCCGCAAGATCCTCGCTAGAACCTGATGGCTTTAACCACCTTCACCTTCGTCCAGCAATGGACAACGCCGACATCGTGTTACTGAGATGACGCAGTGTATACCACTTTAGTTACTGAGCGATGGGGCAGTAAAACGGTAGGTCGTGGAGAACGCTAACTTTGGGGTTGGGTTATAAAAGTTTTTTTTAAATTTGAGCTGCATCGTGGTTGTGCAGTAAGGCTAGGCCATTTAAAAACTGCGGTTTCGGTCGCCCTTCAAAATTACTTTCCGCCTTAACTATGGTGTCACGTTGCTGTGTCTCTCTTGATTTAACGGGTCGTTTTTGTCCTTTTTAGCCGCCCAAGTATTTATGAGTTTCCATTTTTGCTGTTTCCACGACTATATCGTTGGGACGGGATTTTTTTAAATATGTTGTTCGTTTTCTTTAATTTTTAACGGTCGGAGCCGTACTGGATCTTACGCGACTGCCTCCCGCCGTAATTCTTTTGCACACCTTTTAAATGTTTTTAAAGAATTTTATGGATGGAGACTTTACTAGGCAAGTAATTTTCTGCCCTCCTTTCTAAGAGTGTTTAGAGTCAAATAGATGCTGTGTTCTAGTCAAAGAAAATAGTAACGTTTTTAATCAGTTGTTGGATAAATTAAATTTTGAATATTTATTTTTTAAAGGTTTGTTGTTCTGGAGCTAAAATTATATTTTTAATGTTGTATTCTCCCTCTTTTTTGTGCTCCAAGGCAAATACTGCGTTTCAAAGAACTGTCAGCTGTGATAATTATTGCTGTGATCTATATTTTATTAGTCGTTCTGAAGTGTTGTTTGCCAATTAAAATTGTATTTATATACAATAAAGGGTATTGAAACATGTTCTTTACTGTACATTATTTGTGAATCGTTACAATACTAACCCCATTCAACAGCCAGCTATATACATACATGCATATTAATTATTTACAGCCATATATCTCCAATAACCAGATTTAGTTTACTGTTCACTCAATACAATGATTGGGACAGCACATTTCCTACCTCGCCCGATGATCTCTCTAATGAAGATTTTTTCTTATCACTATTAAATAATTATGGTGGTACCCAGACACAGGGTAAATCGGCGGTTCGGGGGCAACACGAACCCGGGGTCAGACACCCTCGAGCAGATTCGCTGTTTTCCTCGGTTTGGTTTGTGAGGAAGACGCCCCTTTTCCGATGCCTTCTCCTTGGCAATCTCGTCCTAGCTTCGATCCGATTACTGCGGCAGTTGTACTTTGCTGATATGCTGAAGCCACGCGCCTCTCGTCTGCCCCAACAACGACTCCTGCCAAAGGCGGTCTAATTCTTGACGTTCTCTTGCACAACGCCGTCTATCTCTCTTTCGCTCTCTGTCTCTCTCTGTGTTACTCTTTATTTCTCTGCCTCTCACTCTTTCTTTCTCTGTTATTCTCTGTCTATCCCTCTGTCACTCTCTCTTTCTTTCTCTGTTATTCTCTGTCTATCCCTCTGTCACTCTCTGCTTCTTTCTGCCTCTGCATCTCTCTGTATATCTCTTTTTCACTCTTCGTCTCTCTCTGTCTTCTTTTTCTTCCTCTCTCTGCCTCTCACCTTTCTATACCGAAAGTAATACGGCATATATCTTATTTTGCAAGACCACCAGTAGCTTTCTGAACAATATAGTTAACAGGTATGCTGGCAAAATAGCCGTACGGCACTGAAACTACGAGACTCAGTTTCTGCGCAGCTGACACACTCACTCCACCCTGTGACTGACTCCTGTGCTCTTCTCGCCTCCGGCACTGAGGCCGGTGTTGCACGAGGGCGACGCCCAGGCCAACCCCTTCAGCTACTCACACCCTTCATTGTGATGGTAATCCCCGACAAGCTTGTTAATATCATTGTCGCGCCGGGGATGAGTTCATTAGTGCCTTCGGCACACTCGGGCGAGCCGAAAATTACGACTTGTTAAAACAAAAAAAAAAAAAAAAAAAAATTCCATACAATTTAAAATAGCACCTGGCNAGGTAAGGGACGTTCGTCCGTTCGTTCATCCTCGCGAGCCAACGGCCGTTCGTACTGCCCGACCAACTCAAGTGAACCCCGGGGACTATGCGAATCACAAGCTCTCTCTCTTTCCACCATCCCTCACTCTTTCTATAGAAGCAGCAACTTCACGGTCATGCAAATAATAAACCGTTATATAATCTATACGCAGTATCTTCACACTTTTTGAATCAAACCTTTGAAAATTCACCCCATCCATGGACATGCTTGGTTGTTTCACAATTGTATCACAAGCGTTTTATACTTTTGTTAACATAAAACAATCTTATTGTTTGTTAAAATGTAATTTTATTTATATTTTATATACAGATTTTAATATTTAATTCATAATTAATTTGACTAAAAACAAAGAGAAAAATGTATGTGGTGGTAATACCTAGTAAGAAATAGATCTCGTGCCAAATATTATTAAACTGGGTGCGCACGAATGCAGTACGTTGTCCCTTCAGTGTAATTATCTAGACTTGTTAGGCTTCGTTCTCATAAGGCAGAGGAGTAGCCTACATTAAGCAGGGCTTCATAGTAGTTTGAAGTAACCAAGAATGCACCATGCAAGCGTAATACATGCAATCTGAAGACTTTTTTTTTTAACCACCTGTAATCAGTAATAGGAGTTTACACGAACAGCGAAACCACACATGACAACAGACGTACCAGAGGAATCGAGGAAATGGTGTGAAGAGAATTTAGTTTTTTTTATGGCTCTGGTTGGCTTGTCGGTGGTAGGAATAACGCGTATGTTGTGAAACTACCCTGTTCAACTTTCCTTCCNCCCTTGGCTCGGCAACTCAACACGAGTCATCCTGTCGACGACTACAGGTTTCAATCGCTAGATCTTTAGATAAGCTTGTGGAGCAGTAGGTAAAGTCAGTGCTATCAGGTCATGGAATATGTCCCATTTTAAGGCATTTTTCTGGTAAAAAATTTTAAACATGAAGGTTTTTTTTTGTTTTAAATACGCATAACTTGGGAAATTTTAACAAGAGCCTATTTACAACATATGTACCACATTTTAAATTTTAATACTTAAAATTTGTTTTTTTTTCTGAGGTACATATTTAAATCTTATGCAAATAAATGCGTGGTTCCTTGAAGACACTTTCAGAGGGTGAAGTGAGGTGAGTATGGAGTAACGCAGGAATGCAAGGGCGGGCGAAACGGGACATCCCTGAAAAAACCCGCTGACCAAAGGCTTCGTGCGGCACGATTCTCACATGCGAAAATCCGAGAACGACCCCACTGAGAATCGAACCCGGTTCACCTTGGTGGGAGGCGAGTAGTTTGACCACTACATCACCGTGACCCTTAAGACAGTTACAGTGATCTATTTAAGTTTCATTTCATTTCTCCGCTGTGTACATAGCAATATATAAACACCATACAGTACGTGTGTACCATCACAACCACCAGGCAGATATGACGCTACAAAATTGTCGTTACTTTTTTTGAGGAACAGTTTGTATTCAGTTATGGTTTTGTGTGTAGTGCCATTGAGGTTCTGTCGTGCATTCTTGGAAAACCTCGATAAAAATTTTAAAATTGAATTAGCAAAGTTTTCCGAAACTTTTCAAACATGGGTCCACTGTTTTATAAGAGTTTTTCAAGGGATGTCTGAACATTGTTAGAGACAAAACAAAAGTACAGTGCAAAACACACATTGTGGTAATTAGCCGTGAAAAAGTGTTCTCAGAAAAATATAGTTATATACTGGCCACTACACCACAGAGGCCGGCATCAATATAACATTTTCAACTACGGGCATTTTTCAGTTAAATGGAATATTCCTAGCTCTACTTGGGATTTTCTGACTCGGAGCATTGGCAACGCTGGATTAAGTTGCCTGTGAGGAAAACGTCGAATTCACAAGTTCGTCACTTTCACTCTTCCACTCACTCCCTCCACGAACAAATTAGCGCACCTAGTGACGGTTAGCCACTTCTAAGAGCCCCGATTAGGATCTACTGTCAAAATAATTTGTATCCTTCAACCACATGAAACTTCAACATAGCCACAGACCTAATGACATAATTCTTGTAACTTCTTTTTTTTGAAAGTAAAGGTGTTACACATCTGATGATTTTTACCACTACGTGCATCGGACCGACAGAAATGTAATTAGGCGAGCTTAGTGCCCACAAATTAAAAATATCACACGACTTCAAGACGTGGAATTAAGTCCTGTGAAATTAATTATTATGGAGCACGCCTGCCTGTGTTTATATAAACGCGCTTCAAAAAATGTTTTGCACCAACTGGAGTTTGGTTGCTCGCGTAGGATGTTCGCTGGGACAAGAGGCATCGGAATTACAGGTGTTGTATTCTGCACAGGCAGTGTATTCTGCACAGGCAGCGTATTCTGCACAGGCAGCGTATTCTACACAGGCAGCGTATTCTACACAGGCAGCGTATTCTGCACAGGCAGCGTATTCTACACAGGCAGCGTATTCTGCACAGGCAGCGTATTCTACACAGGCAGCGTATTCTACACAGGCAGCGTATTCTGCACAGGCAGCGTATTCTACACAGGCAGCGTATTCTGCACAGGCAGCGTATTCTACACAGGCAGCGTATTCTACACAGGCAGCGTATTCTGCACAGGCAGCGTATTCTACACAGGCAGTGTATTCTACACAGGCAGTGTATTCTGCATAGGTAGTGTATTCTGCACAGGCAGCGTATTCTACACAGGCAGTGTATTCTACACAGGCAGTGTATTCTACACAGGCAGTGTATTCTGCATAGGTAGTGTATTCTGCACAGGCAGCGTATTCTACACAGGCAGTGTATTCTACACAGGCAGTGTATTCTACACAGGCAGTGTATTCTGCATAGGTAGTGTATTCTGCACAGGCAGCGTATTCTACACAGGTGGCGTATTCTACACAGGCAGCGTATTCTGCACAGGCAGCGTATTCTGCACAGGCAGCGTATTCTACACAGGCAGCGTATTCTGCACAGGTAGTGTATTATGCACAGGCAGTGTATTCTGCACAGGCAGTGTATTCTGCATAGGCAGTGTATTCTGCACATGCAGTGTATTCTACACAGGCAGCGTATTATGCACAGGCAGTGTATTCTGCACAGGCAGTGTATTCTACACAGGCAGCGTATTCTACACAGGCAGCGTATTCTGCACAGGTAGTGTATTATGCACAGGCAGTGTATTCTGCACAGGCAGTGTATTCTGCATAGGCAGTGTATTCTGCACAGGCAGCGTATTCTACACAGGCAGCGTATTCTGCACAGGCAGTGTATTCTGCACAGGCAGTGTATTTTAATCCCATACATGTGAACTACAGAGTTACTCCCTTCGGTGCAAAATTCTTCCAGATGTGTACACACACATACTAGTGGTTACAAAGTATTCATATAGCACATTTTTATGATGATATTTGTTTATTAATATCAGTGAATCTAAAAACGTCTCCACGTATTAATTTCAACATTATCGAACATACGCATCCACAAAAATATTAATCTGCAGCTGCCAGTACCAAATATGCAGAATAGCAAAACTTAAAGTGCAACAGCAAGAAAACTATTCATGCAGTCATGGTCAAAGAAAAAAAATCCTACGTTTAGGTTTTCGTACAAAAACCTTTGGCACTGATTACAACAGTATGCAGTCTCCTAGAAATTGGCTCTAAAAGTTTCAAAGGTTGATTTAGCAAGAGCCTATAAGTGAAATGTAATATTTTCTTGTTTATTCTCATGTGTAGCTTCCATAATTGTTTTAACTTACTTTAACTTAACTAAGTCTAGATGAGATTGCAAGACATGCAGAACCGAACATATACGGGAGCTAGTTCGAGGCTAACCAAACATACACGGTAGCTAGTCCGAGGCTAACCAAACACCTCTAAAAAAAATCTGTCCTTAAATCTACATTATAGACCAGGTCCGCGCTGGTGTAGCAGCTAGCGCACTCATTTCCCACCAAATTGGATTCTATTCCCGGATGGGTCTATACAGGATTTCCAAACGTGGGAATCGTGCCGGACGATGTCGCTGGTCAGTGAGTTTTCTCAGGGATCACCCGTGTCCCTCACCCTTGCATTCCGGCGGTGCTCCATTTCAAACTTCGCTTCACACTCATCGGCTCTGAAGACCTCGTTGTTAAGAGCGGCCCAAATCTCTCCACTCCACTACATCATACACTAAAGATGAGGCAGGCCGATTATCGTCTTCTGCACAAGTTCCCAACATTGACCTCCTCACACACCAATACAACTGTCAAAATCACATGGTCAACATTGATTAACGTGTTTGTTTGTATCTTAATTTTCAAAATACAAGCCCTTTTATATGATTTTAATACGTTTACCAATATGAATTGGCTCAAACTGCATTAAAAATTGATTAGAGGAAGAATAGAAACATCTCAAAGGGCTCTTTTACAAAATAGAGTTCTAACCTCAAATCCTATCAACGTCGTTTATGTTAGTCGTGTTGGCAGAAAATCCGTCCAATATCGGGACATGAAGTGGTTACTGCGCACCTTGGGCGCACACTCTTCCCATTTCCCCTTTACGATTTGAATACTATAGGCCATCCACTGTTACTTCCAACTTTTCTGAAGCCCTGCTAAAGTTCTACTTCCAGGATATTCCTCCGCCTCATTAAAAAAAAAGCTTAACTAAGTCTCTAAAATTACACCAAAGGGACAACGCACTGAATTCATGTGCTCTCAGTTTAATATTTTGCATGAGAACAATTTATTACCAGGGCATTCCCAACCCACCGAAGCTATCCATGTTTTCATTCGTATTAATAACAAATGAAATATCACAATTTATAAACTAAAAATAAGTAAAAGTTAAATTTCACAAAAAATAAGATTTTTTAACGGAACTACAAACAGCTTGTGATACATGGCATTGTTAGGAAACGTCATAAATGGGGTGATTTTTCAATAGTTTGATTCAAAAAGTGTGAAGAAAACGCGAAGAGACTCTATCCTGCACATCTACAATCACGACGGCAGCGAATTAGTAAAAGAAATTCTATGTATTTACATCTGACTAAAATTTTAACTTTAAAAATTAGTTACAGATACAAAAGGAATTATTTTTATACAAAGAAGTTCAGGAACAAGTTTAATAGTGACACATTTACATTCACAACAGGCACAGTATAGTGCCCTTGATCAACTCACAAAATTAAACACCGGCAATGGTTTCACTATACCATTAACTTTTACTAGTGGTGGAAGCGTACAAAAGTGAGCGAGTGAAGAGATTTGGGTGGCTCTTAACGTTGAGGTCTTGAGAGCCGATGAGGGTGAAGCGAGGTGAGCATGAAGCAGCGCCGGAATGAAATGTCGGGGGAAACGGGGGATCTTCCAGAAAACCCACCGACCAGCGGTATCGTCCGGCATGATTCCCACATGCGAAAATCAAGGAATGATCTCGCCGGGAGTCGAACCCAGTTCACCTTGGTGGGACTAATACGCACCGTGGCCCTATGTACAGTCAGCAGAAATAAAAAAAAGCTCTAAGTTAAACACAGAACCAGCTGTCCTCTACTGAAATAGTATTTACGTTCATCAAATCACACACAAGTAGTAATTTTATTTTACTTCTAAATCCCCCCCCCCCCAACCATTCCACAATTCAAGTTTGCTCCAGTGAAAACTTCTCACACCTGGGACTGGAGCTTTGTGATGCATACCTGGTAGCCAAACTGCTGAAGTTCTTAGCAAATTTGTTCTTATAGACTGTGAAATTATCTAACATCACTTAATAGTCAGATTCAGTGGTGGCATTTTCTTGGCTCCTCACATCACCACACTTATATAAAACTTTGGTTGCCATCAGAGTGGCTGGCATTCAGGAGAATTTGGCACATAGTCAATGGCGTTACATGCCATCGGAGTGTAACTATGCTGATATTGTGCCAACAGGATTGCCATCTGGTGATCTGGTAAACCATCAGCTGTAGTGGCATGGGACACAGTGATTTAAAGAAGACCCAGAAAGTTGGCCCCATGCCTCATCTGTTATGAAAATTGCTCAATTATCAGAGATAAGGAACAAGTCTGTGAATGCTCTGCTCGTTGAGACAGGGTCAATTAAACAATGTGTGGATATGATGACTCAGAATTCTTCTTGTGTAGATTGCATGTTGTCTTGGCATTTTTGTTGAGGTTGGCACGAAATACTAAGGATAATATCTAGCATCGAGATTTCGGGCCACTGTAATTACAAGAACCCAGTCGAGCCCTAATGGTTTACATCTAACTAATTCAAGTAGAAGCCTCCAAGTCAGAGATCCAAAGTCTTAAGAGTAATCAGGAATGATCAGCTCGCATAAAAGGTCTTGCATCGTTTCTTGTCAATGAAGGATTACTCAGAGTTAGAAGAAGGGGGTGGAGTGTATCGGTCATACGTCTGTGAACTACGGTGCGAAACACCTTATTGTGTTACATAAAGATAGTTATTTTACTAATTGGATTATTGACTATTGCCATTGTAAGTTTTCACATGCTAGACTCAAAACAACATAGGTGCTTAAATAGAAGAAATGGTGGATATTATCTGCCAGCAGGGGAATAAAAGACAGGATTGGTAAGTGCAGCACATGCTTTCGGACATACCCGTCACATTATCAGGTAGTAATGAGGGATTTGCCAGCAGTTCGTCTGCAACTAACAAAGCCATTCACAAACTGGTGTGTACTATGGTGGTCTGTCCACCAGAAACTTACTGGCTCAGGGGTGCCAGGACTCGCAATGTGTACTTGGGTCTTTACATGTACCTGTCAACAAAGGCAGCGCATCTTAAGGTGGTGTCGGACTTTAACACTAATGTTTTTATTACTGCTTTTGACAGATTTCTTGCCCATCATGACCTCTATTTTGATGTTTACAGTGACTATGGTACCAACTTTGTGGGTGCAAACGGTCACCTAACATAACTACAAAAACTAATCCAGTCAAGGGAGACAACCACATACATCACAGGCAGTTTGGTGAAAAGGATCATCAAGTGGCATTTAAATCCATCGTCTTCGCCCTATTTTGTTGGCATATGGGACACTGGCGTCGTCAGCAAATACACATTTGAAATGTCGTTGAACAGGCACTCACCTTTGAAGAGTACTTCACATTGTCCGTCCAAGTGTAGGCAGTGCTAAATTCTAGGCCACTGTGTGCTCTCAGTGAAGACCTTAACGTCTTAGAGGCTTATGCCAGACCATTTTTTGATTGCATTGCCTCTTACTGCACTGGCCAATCAAGATCTGACTGATGTTGCAGTGTACCGTTTGAATCGTACAGGGATCTGAAGGAAGGGCAGCTCGTTGTGATCAAGTATGACAATGAGCCATCCCTCAAGTGGCAGATTGGTAGACATTGCGATTTCCAACTAGGAAAATAGTCCGGGTTGCCAGTGTGTGTACTGGACAAGGAACATTTAAGCTGCCATTGGCGATGCTGCGCCCACTTCCTGTCCAGTGATTTGTCATACATCGATTGGTAAATATAAATATATGGAAAAGGGGGGNNGGGGGGGGGGTTAACCCCCTTTTAGTGGACAGTATGTTGGGGATTTTGACTTTATAATATTGGCACTAGGGTTGTGTTTGGACAGAAAAAGATTATAAGAGATTGGCTCATGGAAACGGAACAATGAAGGATGTGCGCGTATGCGTGTATCGGTTATAATAATTCCATGTCAATTAGCTTGGTCCCGTCGATCAATCTTTCAGTGTCGGCCACTCGAGTAACAAAGGTTTCGTTGTTTGTCCTTAGGAATAACGCTACCACGTGTGGATATTTAACAGCGAAGTTGGGTTTCATCTAAAGTGTCTCTTGAAGTTACTGGAGTAACATGTTTCAATTTCTTTGGAATAGGAGACTTGGTTCACTTGTGGTAACGACTATCCGTTTTGACTTTAAATTTCAATCTAAAAAGATCAAATTGAAAAAACGGACGAACCATATAATAAATCTTTCAGAAAATGTTCTTCGCGGCATTCTGATGACACGGGCACCTATTTCGAGCTGTAGCCTAAACGTATTAACTTTATTCAGTTTTAAGATTTTCACGAAACAATTTATACATTTACAATACCTATTGTTACTTTCATTCGTTTTTGAAAATTAATCTTCCGACTTTATCATAATATTTTAGACTATTATTTCATATAACAATGAATAAATATTTACCATGTTAAAAACGAGATAATAATGTAAACATCTTGAACGCCCTTAAACCAGGACACGTAGACCTGATGAAACTTCATGCCCTGGCGAAGAGAGGTGAAAGCCCGTTGTCCCACCCCACAACTCCGTGCGTGAATGGGAGGAGATAGGAGCTAGAGGGGGGTGTAGGAGGGTTCCGCCACGTTGCCAGTAAGTGTGGGGGTCTGCGGCTCCGGGGCTAGAAACTGTTCCGGGTAGTTAATCTCGTGCGCATCGACTCGTGGTGTGAAGGCCCACCCCCGCTTTTCGCGCGAGAGAGGCGCGCACATACATTACTGCAGATCTGATCTTCCGGCGAGAAAAGAGGGTTGACCTTTTTTTCTTAAAAAAAAAAAAAAAAGAAAAAAAAAGAAAGATTTCCAATTATACTGTTTTTACGATATGGCTGCGTCGAGAGTTAAATCTCATTGTAGGGCTATCAGTAGCTTGTACAGACGTTATTTGCAATGCATTTTTAGTATTTTGTGGGCTTTGTGTACCTAAGCTACGCACACAGTGAACGGAAGTAGAATGTCAACGGGACTTTGGCGCAAGGGAATGGGGGAGTAGGAGCCAGGCGCCGGCAGGCTGATATCATGCTCTGTCATTCCGTTCACCCAACCGCCATATTGGATCCAGGGGACCATTGATCTTGACACAGGACCTTGACCATGCATTCGTAACCTTGAATGACCTTGAACCCAGAAAATTAAAATGCATAAAAATAATAAAATTCCCAAAAATAATAATAAAAAAAAATTTAAAAAAGTTTTTAAAGATGTACATGTAGGAGGTCCGGGGTTCGATGACAGGTGGATCGACTAAGCTTCCGACACGACCGGCCCTCACCAGGTTGAACAGTGTCCATCGCTTCAGTCAGCCATGTTAGATGTTGACGATCTTGACCTTTAACCTTAATCTTGGGTAGTCTTGAAATCAAATTTTTTTAAAAAAATCCGAAATAAAAAAAATATATAAAAAAGAGTATAAAAATCAAGGAAAAAATTATCTCGATGACTTCGACCACCATGTTGGATGCCAGTGACCATGATCCTAATTACCTTGAAAACAAACACCCGAGAAAAAGTTGTAAACAATCGAATAAATTCATAAAAGTTGGCTAGCATATTACATTACTGACTACGAACTTCATGTTAAATATCGGTGACCTTTGACCTTGTGTCCATAACCTTGGATGACTTTGAATACAAAAAAATTGTAAAATTGTTTTAAAAATTCATAAAAAATATATAAACTGCTGAAACATTATTTTAAAAAACATAAAAACCGGGTTAAAAATGTATTTAAAAATCTTATAAAGATTCAAATTGTGAATGTTTTGGCTTAGAGGGGATGGGGGACTGGAACCGACCAGCCAACATGTTATGTCACCCAACCACCATATTAAATCCAAGTGACCTCAACATTGACCTTTGACCTTGACCCTATGTTAATGACCTTGAAATACCTTAAAACCTAAAAATTACGAAAATTATTAAAAAATATAAACAATTTTTTAAGAAATTTAAATAAAAATCTTACATTTCGGGAGGTTCCCTCGGCACCGTGTCCAGCAGACGATTGACCCTCACCAATGTTTCTCATTGGTTAACTACTTGTGTTCGCTTCGCCACCCAACAGTGTTTTTTATTGGTTGATTACTCACGATCGTTCGACACGCTCCCAATGTTTCTCATTGTATTAACAGTCATCTCTCCTAGCCCATTTTCATTGCTCATTTTCTAAAATACCTTTAACCACCATATTCATTTTTTCGTTTGCCATTTGTTTACTTTTTCATCACATATGTGATGCTAGTGTATTAATTATCGATTCTACCACCAGAGGAGCTTTAGATTTAGCCACCATGTTGGTTGTTGTCGACCTTGACTTGACCCTAATTACATAGAACTAGAAAAATCGAGAAAAATCACCGTCCATACAATTGACCATTACTAGTTAGTCACAACAAGGATTCATACCGACTAATCATACTAGCCAACAACTGACTCAATCTAAGACTAACTCCATCCAAGACTGGTTTCTGACGAGATTGACGGAGCACAAAATTAGCTCCTGTCGAGAGACTAGATCCTGCAAAACTGACTAGAACAACCGACAAGACCAACCTGCCATACCACCCACCAATACAAACGATGATGGACAATCTCGAAAAAAGTCTCTAATAAGAGTCTCGTAGCTAACCTCTTCGTACAAAATCTTCGCAAAATTTGCGCAAAACCTTTCTACCACAGCTGACCATACCAAAAGTGTCATACTAACTAACCAAACCAACTGACCAGGTCAACCAACTAGTTGCGAAACATTCCTAAAAAATGTTCCCCTCATTTCATTTAATTGCCATATAGAACTCATCCATATCAAACGACACGAGTAAGACATAATACTTAAGATCAAACCATAGCACTCCTGTACACGCTTACAAATGTTATCTAAAACAGACTCTAGCAATCGATTGTTTGCACCACTGATTTAATAAGATTTTCAGAGAAGTACAAATAACTGTATAGGAAATAAACCCAAAAATCTAAAAAATTCCAAAAAAAAATTATTTAAATAATAAAGAAATTACTAAAATACTTGTTTTTTCATTAACATTTCGATACATTTTTTTGCAATCTTCACCCATTAGCACCGCACGCACCGCAATCAGCACCTAACGTATCGGAAACAGCACCGCAATCAGCACTGCACGCACCATAACAGCACCGCATGCACCGCAGTTAGCACCGCAATCAGCAACCTATCCCAATCCTTCTATCAATCTAAATTCTTCAATCACTCCCAATTCTTCGATCATTCCCAAACTTTCGATCTATCCCAATCCTTCGACCAATCCCAATCCTTCGATCAATCCCAATCCTTCGATCTATCCTTCGGTTTGTCCCCCACCCATATATATAGAAATTACATCCGTTCGCCTACTGTCTCAAATTAGTACATGACGAATGTATTAATGTTTTGTATGTGGTCAACTATCCATGCATTTTTATACCAAAGTCTTTATTATCATTCTATACGCAGATCTTTCCGTTAATAGTCGAGTGCTCATAGCATCACTTTAAAGTTGTGAGGGATAAAAGGATATCGCACACAAAAATAAAGAAAAATTATTTTATAATAATAATTCATTATTATTTTGTAATTGCAATTTTAGAAGAATGCAATTCATCACATCATGCGATATCTCTCCATTCCCTCAGTTTATTAATGATTGAAGATATCTCAACAATGCGCGAGAAATACCCACGTTTTTGAAGGTCAATCAAATATCTGAGTCTATCAACAAGTTCATTCGGGTCTTCGTGAAATAGGTAGCCGGTGTTCTCGGCGTCTTTTGCCTTATTCGTGTCACTCATTGAAGCAAATGTTTTAGAGGGGTGTGTCAGTGCATCGAGAAAATCGCCATCATTGTGTTCAACATTATCACTGATTTAAATGTTTATTTTCATATATGTTGCCTTCATGATAGTTTTCACTTCCTGTTTCGTCCTCAATATTAAATTTGCTTTTCTTTGTAGCAGGAGTTGTATGCTCGTCAGTATTTAGAGCAGACGATCGTTTATTCTGAAGTTCGTTGACTTCACGCGAACGTCTTGCAAGTGTATATTCTGCGCAAACCGACTCTACTGCACTCATTCCGTCTTTAGCATTAACTGTTGACGCGTGACAAGTACATATGGTAGGAATTGCGCTGTATTCACACCCTGAGAAATAACCCTGGGAAAGTCCCGCCGTATAAGGACACGCTGGGAAGAACCGAAGCGAGAGAAAAACAGGGTAAGTCCCGAAAAATAGCTTATATAAGCCCTCAGCGAAGGAATCAAGGGAACCCCCTGACGAGATTAGTGCCGACACAGCTCACAGGAACCCCCGAGACGCTTGCCGCACCCCGCCCTCCACCCCAGTTTGAGAGCGCGAGCAGCTGACGAAACACGAAATCCTACCAAAAAAACGTGCGAGGTAGACAGGGGAATTCCCTACTTCTCTCGAGGCAAAACTGCTGACAGCCAATTTGAATATATCGGGAGGCGGGTTAAATTCGGGAGCAGCCCAGGCGAGCAGTCATTGAGTTGTAGTCAGTCAGTCGCAATCAGTCGTGGACGAAGAGTTGTTCGGCAGCCGCGATGCGAGACAGAGAAGGCAGTTAGGCGAGCGGCAGTCATATCAACGGGCCGGAGTTCGGGCACAGCCTAGGCAGTAATGTACAATCAGTTGTTCGCAGTCAGTTGTTCAACCGAGACGGGAGTTGTTGGGCGGTACAGCCGCGAGAAGAGATAGATGCAGCCGAAACGGGAGAAGCAGAAGCAGACACGGGAGTAATCAGTCGGGTGACGAGAACAGTGTCGAGAATATGAGTATATTCCCGGAGACGAGTGGTAGCCCCAGTCCGAGAGGCGCCATTCCCCGAGAGACATAGTCGTACACTGGGACGCGAGTCAGCCAGTTAGTAACCGCATCAGTTAGTTATCAGTCACCAGTCAGTCAGTTAACACCCACCGAGAAGGAGGAGTCGAGTGGTGAACTTCAATGGAAGTGCCATGTCAAGATAGTGGGATTGTCCAGTGCAGCCCGTAGCCACGAAGGACGGGTGGGGCACACACAGGGTCCCTCGCCGGGACGTGGTAGGGTAGTAAGCAGTCAGTTACTACCCTATGCCGAGAACGGGAGTCGAGTGGTGAACTTCAATGGAAGTGCCATCTCGAGAGGAAGCCAGATGCGTGCAACAAGCCAACCACAGAGGGCGTTTAACAGGGCCATCCAGTTCACCAGACCTCATCAACTGCCGGAACGTATCCGGGCCACCCAACTCACCAGGCCTCGCTACCAACGAAGACAACTCACCAAAAGCCGCAGTCAGAGATAAGTAGAGATACGTCTCCCTTCAACAACCTTCCCCGATGCATAGTATTCAGCCCACCAGCCCGTCAGGCTACGATTAGTAAGGGAGCTCAGTCTCGCCGGTATGTGTAAATACCTATGTGACCTTCTGATCAATAAAATCCTGGTGTGTTAAATAACGGAAAATGCGAGTATTTGTTTACCCCCAATGCATTAACCTCAGGTGCCCTTAGTCTACACCAATAAAATTTAAGTATATAAACTACTGGCCGCCATCCTGTATAACTCAGGTGGCCTAGTAGCGACACTGTCTCATCATAATCACCTGTTGAATCAGTACTCATCGATGCAGCAAGAAGTATTGCCGGCAACACTTGCTGACTCCCAGTAGATGAATCCTTGCAGATCTCGGTGTGTTCATTCAATGTATTGCCATGCACAAACTGCATGGGACCAATGTCGTAATGCTTCGTTGCGCGAAAGGGACTCTTCGTACAGGCCGTTTTCTCATGCCGACGAGCATTTTGACCATAGGTGACAACTCGATCACAGAATCGGCACTGGCGACAACCAGTTAGCGATGATGCAGGTCGCGGCTCCATGATCATTGAGGTCAAAGGCAGGCCTTCGTATTCGTAATTACTTTTCGTGGTATGACGAGAGAGCGCTTCCAAATCGATGTTCACCTGGTGGTGTCAGAATATCAACTGTAATTTTTTCTATATAAATGCGGTTCTTTTAACAATAAAGAGCGTAGTTTGTACACAGACTACGACTTCCACCTTAAAATTTATATGCAAAATAAATATGGGAGCACTCATAGAAAACCGATAATTGTCCTGCTGCTTTGTTTTTGTTATTATGTGTATTACTTATCTGTATAATTACTTATGTAAAGTTTCAGTACCATCCGATACAACTTCTGTGTGCACTATTTTTATTGTCCGGCAGTGTATTTGGCGAGGTTGTTAAAACCTCGTTTGGCGAAACGAGAACTGAACTTAGCGTTTATTATTTCAGTTATTTTTCATTTGCTCTCCGGTTCATCTTGTGAGCACTTGGGCTTAACGAGCGTAGAAATAATCAAGCGTTAGGGTTTTCAAGGCATCAGCTAAACGCCCTCAGTATCTATTCATAAAAAATCTGACACATCGTACCGTAACTTACAAATGAGCCGTGTTCTTCCGGGGGTTGAGTTACTTGCAGAAGGAATATTCGCCGCAGCGACAAAGCACTAGCAGATATAAAATTTCATGGATCCTTTTCCCCCCTCCTAGATATTAAATTCCCGCTATTCCAACGCGGAGAATGAAAACCGCGAAGACCTTTTGCAAATGACTCCAGTTCCTGCCCTGAACGCCGACGCCTAAAGGCCAATCCATATCAGTGCCACCATGGAGCTCGTTGCGTTAACTTTGCGTTGTCATTAACCCTTTCAGTCACAGTGCCCACGATAGTGGACATGTTGCACACGGCGGGTATTCATAGCCAGTACTGTACACAGCTAGGCATCAGTACCCAATGTCTTGAGAGTCTTCCTGACAGGTAATCTTATTGCTGAACGTTACCACATCTCTCGTTTATGCATTTCTGGTGGTAACCTTTTTTGAGCACGCAGTACGTTGCAAAAAGTACGGTAGATACGAGTACAGTGCACATCAAAATATTACACGATTGCAACACTTCGGCTAGCAAATTAATGCCGCACGGCAGTGTGTTCCCATTTAATTAAGAGTGGCGTAAAGTTAAGGTTTCCATGCGAGAAGTTGACCCAACTTCAGCATAACGTAAAGTCAACGTAGTGTCAGCCAATCAGGTCAAAAATATTATTTTCTCTTCTTGTATTCCTCTGTATTCCTTTTTATTCCCACCAAATTCCCGGTGGATTATGCACTATTAATGCCATAAGATTACGATCTAAAGTTTAAGGTCCAATCGCGTTGTTGCATGTTCGAATGATGAACGAATGGACCATCTGGACAACTGCTAATTCAAAGAAAATCTGTGAGCGCAAATGCACGCAATTTAGGCAAGAGAATATTAAAACAATTTTCCGTATGCACATTCACTAACTATTTGTATATGAGAACATAACACGAACCTTTGCCAGATCCCAGATACAGCGTAAGTGATGGGGCTGCATTACGACTTATCAAAGACGAGCAATTCTCAACTCATGTGTGAACGCAGCTACGGTTATATATAAAGAAATTGGAATAGAATCATGTCTGGATCTAATGGTGGCAAGAGGGGCACCTGCCAAGGCCACATGTCCCAGGGAACTTTGGGGGACTTTAGATTGAAATTTATAAAAAACTATCTCAGATACAACACGACTCAAGAGAAACTGACGAACTTAATTATAATATAGATCTAAAATGAAGAAGCTAATTCAGTGAACTACAAAGTCACCCTCGACCCGTTTGCTTAGTGCAAAAACAATAAAATTTATTTTATAATGTACAGCAGAAGGATCCGTGTCGTAGTGTGCATTAAAAATTTTCATGTAATATTCATTCCTCTGTGATTAACACTGAACTAACGATTGTTTTTATTTAATTAAACACCAGGGGTTGGCCCGCTGAATCCGCGGGTTCACTATCCTTGGGTGAGGCAGGTAAACGGATGCAATTTGAAACCCACTTTTTTTTTTTGACAAAGTGTGATTGTATGAATGTTTTCCTAGGCGACCCGCATAACCCGCGTTCTCACTCAAGAACGGTGAAGCATGTACATGCGTGCAACCTGAAACCCAGGTCATAAATACGGCCTGCGATAAGCTTCGTAAGTGTAGAATCTATTGCCGAATGAATTCCGAAATTATCGTATGAAATACCGATATTTATGGTGTAGATCTAATAATTGTACAGCTCAATAATGTTCATTTTAGGCCTAAAGGTAAAGTTGGGCTGTGCAGAGTCCATTATGGTACGAATTTCAAAATTATCGTACAAAATTAACGTTATGGTACACTGTTCCATAATTATGGTACGCGAAATATGAACAGAGTGGCTTTGTACCATAGTTATGGTGCACAATTATGTTACCGACATTTATTCGGAAGGGCCTAACGAACTGTGAACCGAGGGAGTGTCCAAAGAGACAGCCCTTCCTCAAATCCTGACGAAATCCATTGAAAACGGCGGCTTCCAGAGGCGAAAATGTTTGAAAACAGACTCCTCCGGCCTCCACATCTCCTCCCTGGAGGGCAGAGGGGTGGGAGGGGGTGTTTTGGTGGATCGAAAGAGGAAGGTTCATAGATGGGCACAAACTTTATTCTAGAACTCTACCCCTTAAGGGGGGGCCGCTGTGCTCCCCCAAAGTCAACCTTCAAACTTCCGTTCTTGATTAATGAATATGACATGTGTTGCTATTTTCCAAAATGGCGAACAAATATCCTTATGTATAAGCTTATTTGGTGATTGCATATATACTATCAGCATGCAAAGTTAGGTTGAAATTGGTTACATTGTGTCGTAGATATAGTATGTTATGCTAAAATGTTTATATGGGTGCTATTTTGAAAATAAGCACATGACCCTCTTAAAACAAAGCCAATAAATTCATACGGTCTATCACATTATTACTTGTTTACCGAATTTGGAAGAAATTTGTTGATTGTTTCCTAAAATATGACAAATATTTCCTTATTCATGCGGCACTATCTTACAAAATGGGGGACAAAACAGGCTCTGTCTGGGTAGACAAATTTTATGGTTGTAGTAGTGTAAAGCTTTTGTTTATGTTTTCATTTCCTTTTGAGTTGATTGTTTATTTATTTTGAAACTTTGTTCCAGCACTGTACCCCTTAAGGGGGGGGGGGGCTCCAATGTCACCCTTCAAACTTCCATTCTTGATTAATGAATATGACAAACTGCACTGCGCATTCGTATTTATATCACAATATTAATTTTGCCATAGTTTCGCAGAAAAAAAAATTCTGACGTAATTATGAATTCGTAGTTCCCTTGTCTTGTCTGTACTGCAGTGTAACTTCATCAACTAACTGTCTATGTGTTGTATGGGTACTTCCGGGAATTTTCTTTGTTAAAAACATAAACAAGCTAGGAAACCAAGAATTAAATATGGCTAGGAAAGGTTATTCTTAGGCAGGACTTTCTAAAGTGCTCTGTTTACCGACACGGACATTTCGCGAGTTCATCCAGCAACAAGCTAGACTCCACAGTCCTTTGTGTATTCCAGCATCAGACAGTAGTTCATTGAGTGTTACTCCAGTTTAACAACAGGCAAGGTGACACGGGATTCGGTCTTTGCTTTCTTCGCAGGTCCGTTACTGGCGTAGTTGTCTGACGCATGTCTTACAAACTTGTAGTCCAATGGAAACGAGCACACAGATGTACTAGGGCAAATCAATAAATAAGGTACACTTCCACGTTATGGCCATGTATAAAACCACCTATACATAGGTAACACGGCTATGACAACGTAAAATGTAAGTTCACCTTTCCACATAGTCCCCAAGAGACTGTAAACATTTCTCGGAACGGTCAACCAACTTTTCGATTCCGAATGCGTAGACAAGCAAGCAGCTCTCTTCGGGTGGTTTCATAGCGCTGGAGGAGATGACTACGCATTCGGAATCGAAAAGTTGGTTGACAGTTCCGAGAAATGTTTACAGTCTCTTGGGGACTATGTGGAAAAGTGAACTTACATTGTATGTTGTCATAGCCGTGTTGCCTATGTATAGGTGGTTTCATACATGACCATAACGTGGAAGTGTAACTTATTTATTGATTTGCCCTCGTACATGTAGTTGAAGTGTAACTTGTACTCAAATGATTTAGATAAATTTCCGGGTCCTTGCCTATAGACCAACGATTAAGGCTCCCGCCTACCTAGCGCTTTTTTACCCTATTGAGACCGAGGAGCGCGGAAGCGATAAGGGCGACACTGCTACGTGCATCAAGTGCGCCATCGCCGTTAAGCGCAATGCCGTGAATTGGCGTGCGGTGTTTTCGTCGCTCTGCGTGTACCTATGGGACTTTCAGTGGTGACTCTATTATTTGATTGGTGGAACGTCTGTAGGAAGGTTCAATGCAGGGCCCTTGAGTAGTTTTGTATGTATCTGGAGCGTATATTTTGAGATACGGTGCTTTGAAAAAGACGTTTTTTTACCCGTTTTGGTGTTTGTAAAGTGCTTGACGTCTTCGAAGAGTTCAATAGCCCTCGTTTGAAGTGTGTGTTCTTTTCGTAGATAATTACATTGGACGCACTTTTAAAAGTTTTGTGGAAAAAAACGAGTTCTTCAAACACTCTGCAGCGCTGTTCAAGTGCAATGTAGGTGAGGGCCTTAAACTCCAGTGTGGATCGGCCTTAACGGCGTCATGGTCGTCGTTGACCGCAGTCGTTGGGGGTGGGAAGCAAGGAGGGTTGGTGTGGTAGACTGACATCGCGACATCTCACGTCGTCGGAAAAGGTCATCGTCTGCGGTCGAGTCCCAGGACGGCAGTTCGTCTCGCGAGGTTTGACGCCCGGAACGGGGGGAACTCCGTAATGCGTGCGAGAAGGGGTAGCATGCATAATGCATGGTCGCGGCTGCGCGGGGGACAACCTACCCTCCCCACTCCCAACCCCTTTTGAAAATTGCTAGAAACAAGAGGAGGTGTGTGGAAAGGGGGTTGCGGGTGTGTGAATAAAAAAACGCAAGACGCCGTAGCGTCCCTCGGGCCGTAACTCTCGCTTCAGCGGCGTCCGCGCCCATATATTAGCGCCCGGCACAGGAAACCGAAGCCGCAGACGTGTCT
>NQII01000583.1:982193-1005351 GCA_002778355.1 Clitarchus hookeri | reverse complement strand
GCTGGGATGCGCAGCGCCCGGAAAATAGTCCGTGACCCGGGGAATCAGGGCGTCGGTCTGCTTCCACGGCCCTCGCTCGTATTGTCTGTCCACCCTCGTACGGACGACTGATGCCGCGATCACATAGACCCAGCAGGCACAGAGTAGATAGCTGCACAGAGAGGAGCCGCGGTGGCTGGGTTGATAGTCTGCTCGCCTCCCGCAAAGGCGAACTGGGTTCAGTCCCCAGCCGGGTCACTCCCGGATTTTCGCGTATGGGAATCGCGCCCGACGATGCAGCTGGCCGGCGGGTTTTCTCGGGGATCTCCCGTTTCCCCCCGCCATTTCATTCCGGCGTTGCTCCATACTCACCTCAATCACACCTCATCGACTCTCAAGACCTCGCTGATACGAGCCGCCCAAATATCTTCATTCACTCACTAATTACACAGAGACGAATCGGCGAAACGGTTTAGTTTGATGCTAGAGCACCTGTTCTCTGATTGGCCACGTGAGGTTTTAACGCCTTGTGTCCGATTGGCTACTCCATGCTGCGAAAAGTTACCAACTGGCTGGCTGGCCAGCTGGCTGACAATTAATTGTCAGACAATTTTTGATAGGTAGGTTATGTTAGGTATTAAAATTGGCCAGGAATATAATGTCACTATTAGGGAGGAACTGAGGCAGGTGATTTGGAGAATCAATGCATTTCAGAATGACATTAAACGTCTGCAGAAGGACTGTACATTTTCCCATTTGCAGCATAATGACTGCAGAATATATTGGTTCATGAGTGTTTGTGTCGGGACAACAGTTACGTACTGAAAACTACAATGTACGACAGAAGAATCTTGATACCGCTAAACCGTTACGTTTGGTACGAAGCAACTCTCATGATGCTATTTTATTTACTGTAAAGGATGGTAATTATTGAGATGAAAATGTATTATTACCTAATTCTAATTGCTTTTTTTAATCTTGATGCTAAGCAATTTGCATTACAATTAAATAAACTTAATACTTGCTATGTATTAATTGCATATATGTATGTTATAAACATACATTAATGATAGGAAATTGTATATTTTATACATATTGTAAGAACACAATAGTTTTTAGTTAGGGGGAATGTCAATTTCATGTCATTTTGAGCTAGAGAGATTAAAAGTCTGGAAGCTACTATTTAGTGTGGTAAACAAATGTAGGTATCTGGAAGACACAGTGCTACAATTATTGCACACTGCAGATTACATAACAACACGAACAGGATGTGTTAACAATAATTAGTAAATACTACTATAATTTTTGTCCCGTATCTAAACATTATACTCCACGAAAAGGAAGAATGTCAGTTCCAAAAAATACAAGAATGAGGAATGTCACATTTAATCAGTATTGCATTTAGTACATTGGTTGCAATTAAACTAAACCAAATGTGACATAGGCCCCATATTACAACATATAATAACTTATGAGCACGATATAACAAAGCTTAAATGTAATAATAATATGGAATACACAAAAATGTAAAAATACTTCAGCTTCAAAAAAACCTGCAATATTATGGGCAGATGAAATCTATTTAGTTTTGCTTTTCTTTCTGTTCTTGGTTTGGCTGGCTGCTTGGCTAGTCTTGTGTGGCAGGATTTCAAGGTATCTCTTTCTTTCAGGATTGCAAAACTGTCTGAGATGTTGGAGGTCATTAAATATCTCTAAAGATATTTATATCACATATATGTCATAATAAAAAGAAAATATTAGTTTTAATGGTATACTGCAAGTATAATATAGTGTTCCTTGGTTTTACAGAATAAAATAAAGCACACACATGCCAAGAGGTGGCAAATAATCACATTCTCTTACCTTCACGAAGGTGGTCCAGCATCAAGAATTTGCTCTTCTGCAGTGACTCATGTAAATGATGTGGAGTATTGATGGGTACTATGACGTCAGACGCCCACATTCCATTGAAAGTGTCCCTATGCTGCACAAGTCGAGAATGATGTTGCACAGAAACAATTTCTCGTATGGGCCTTGTAGCAAAAAGACTTGTATTTCGGTACAGTGGGGTCAGAAATGAAGCCCAGTTTTGCAGTAAAGGCTGATCAACTGTAACAACATGAAAAAGAAAAGATTTACAGCGGGCTGTCTCAAATTCCGCAATAAATCATCAGATGTTTCTGCGGGGCATTTCTGGTTAAGTAGTGCCATATAACGGTCACACTCCAAATAGGAATGTCCACGAATGGAAAATGTAACTTCCATTTTTCTCAATCTTTTTGCAATACCTACCATATAGTGCAAAAATCTGAAAATGGTCCAGTTCTTATTCTGTCCAGTACACTAGTCGCTGAAAATCTCCAGGTCTTGTACTGCAGGACCCAATATTTGACATATTAAATGATGCAGCATTGACGCTACTTCATCAGACGTCTTGCCGCCCACAGTTTCTGGGTAACGGTTGAACACAGAGTATCCAAGTGATAAAATGTGTTAGTTGAAAGAATAAAAAGACAGCTGTCGCCGATAGTACACATAATTTGTAGTAAAATTAGGAACTGATAAGTTTTTTTTAAAGTCTGTTGTGATATCTTTATTTGTTCAACTCTTCTTGCTTTCAACTCTTGACTTCTTCTTTCTGTCGTAAAATACTTGTGCTTTTGTTTGGTGTACCTCGCTCTGTATCTAAGTTTCGCAGCTTGAGTTCACTTTATCGTCTTACAATGCAACCACTATCAGTTCTTCCAGTAAGGTTTTTACATCTGCCTGATACTTGTCGCAAGTGCCGTATGTGTCACTGCGAGGGTAACCAAACGAAATATTGAACCTTGTTGTGAAAACTCTTCTGTGAAACTCATATGAAACTGGAGGATAGCCCTTTTGACAGTACAAGTCGTACATTTTATTTACATTCAGGCATTCTGGTAGGTGGGTTCTGTTAATCTTTTTCCTATTATAATATCTTTCTCATCCTTTGAAAGAACCTATGTGTTTCACAACACATTCTGTACTATTGTCGTCACTTATTTTGCAGTGCTTGTGATCATATTTCCCTATCATATCCTTCGGCGCTTGCCCAGTTAGTTTAAACGAATTCTACCTCTTTTCTTTGATATCTCATGGAGTGACATAAATTATGTATAACATACCGGCATTTCTTTAACGGGTCCATCATGAACTATCCTTACCTTATGTGTGTAGGCCATATCATAAAATCTGGCCGATTCTTCCGGTTGCCTGGAGCACCAGTTCTTTATTGTATGAACTGATTCAAGGCCACATAAGTAACTATTTTGTTCATATTCAGATCCCATACAATTTAATTCCTTAATAAGTCTCTTCACTTCACTGGAGGGAATAACAGAAAAACAATTAAACCTTAAACATATACATTCAGGTCCTGTTTCCTCTTCGTCAGTGCCTGACATAATTACAATTTTTTGGTAGGTGATCTCACACTCATAACAAATAGCAGTAACTGTAAACAAATACATCAAATGATTTGATGTTATAACATTATTTGTTTGTAAACACCAGAAAAAAACACATGCACTGAAATTAATTCCCTACTCATGGCCATAGAGAAATTGTTACATTTTATCTTCTTTGTTGTGTGCATACTGCCATATAGCAGAACTGTATGAACTAAACTACCACTTAGAATACATAAATTGCACTCCATAGAACTAGCTGTGCAAATGAATTGCAATGATTAAAGTTTATTGCAATTGAGATTTCACCTTCATGAATTCTACACAGACATTCCCCCTTATTGCACCTTTGAACATTGACATTCCCCCTTCTTACAAAATACACACATTTTTCATAGCACAATCAATACTCTCCTGACTATTCACCTTTATGCAGCGCACAAAATATTATTATGTTCTCCCAACAAAAATTTACACTTTCTCAGCATTAACTCATTCCTGTTAAAAACCTGACATTCCCCCTCTTGCCTTATGGTCTTCAAATGTTTTTATTAAAATATCATGCATGTGTGTAAATACATTTTCAATGTTTCCTTAAATAAACACATAAAACAAAATAAAAATAATATTTCTTATAAACTAGATAAGTTAACAAAATAGCTCAATTTAAAAAAAACTTTACACAAATGTAAAAATGTTATTTTTGAAACGGAAACATTTACCATTTAAAATGTTTTCATTATTACTTTGTAATTTTTTTAAAATATACCATTTATTTACTTACTTTTTGTCAAAAAAAGTTTACTAATGATGCTTACAGTTATAGTAAAATATTTTACATTATTTTTATATGCATCTTGTAAATATAAAATATAAAATGTTGTATTCTTTATCATAAACAGTATCTTGTACACCTATGTTTAAATGTTTTACAACTAATAAACTATTAGATTTTTTCTTTAATCTCTTAGTTATGTTTTTACTGCAGAAAAATAAATTAGTTGTTACAGAATTAATAAATATTTTGCAAGAATTCATTTAAAATAAAAATTTCATCAATTAAAAATAATTGCAGTAGTTAAAATATTGTTACTACCATGTTCCAGTTTTGGTTACTTACTTATTGCCTTTTAGATACTTTGTGTGTAATGGTTCCATTAAATTTACATTTATTGTAAACAACGTATCTTTGTAATAAGAGTTTAAAATATTTTTCCTACCTCAAAATTTTGTTTTTACTTATTCTTTGGTTCCTTGGAATTATATAAAATATCTTTAATTGTTTATATAATAAATAATTCTTAATTTTTGGTCGGTGTAGTTCTTAACTTTCCTAACACCAACTGAATTATGTAACCAAAATCTTGACAAGTAATTTTAAATAAAACAAATTTTTTTCGTGGAAGATATCTCTGTTTGTTGCTAAGTAAAAGTCCCAGCTTTCAGAGAGAATTTTCTTTTATCATTTAGAAGAGATCACCCATCATTTCATGTGTAAGTTATCATACAGTTATTTTAAATTATTTATATTTATGCACTTTGCATTGAAATACATTTAAATAAAATTGGCTTAAATTTGACATCCCATCGAATTATTTAACTAAATTATTTTTAAAATTGTGGAAATTTTTTATTACTTTCTTTTAATTTCAGAGAGTTTATCTTACAAGAACTTACTCAATTTGTAAAGCTTTTGTAAATTTTCACAAGATGTAATGTGTGATATAAATTTTTTATAAAATATTATTAGACAATTTTTTATATTTATTAAGCAGTGTTAAAATTATGCGCATTTTGAATACAATATTTTTGTGTTAAATAAAGGCGAGTTACTGCTAGCTCAGTTTTTCAAAGATTAAAAAAAAAATTGTTCTGTCTTTGTAGAAAATTGGTAATTTTTTCGTTAGTTTTTTTCTTAAAGAGTGACTGGTTTTGTTAATAAATTCAAAACAAAAAGCATATCATAGCTTAAAAAGTTGAAATTTCATAAAAATGAAATTGAAAATCTTTAATTTTAATATTTATAAATTATAAAAAATATTAAATGTTATATTATATTTAACTTTAAATATAAACTTTAAATTCAATATTAATGTATTATAAAAATAATAAAACCCTGTAAGTTGAAGGAATTTGGTATAGAATCCTCTTGTATATACTTATACCCACTGTTTCCTTTGCACGAACTACGATCTCTAAAAGCCTTATCAGTTATACGGTTAGTTCTCTGTATAAAACAAACGAGATATCTTTAAAATAAGCAGAGCAGTGCAACATAACTAACAAGATAGGATACCCTTGAATCAATTCAACCTTTGGAGGAAAATATTACATCAGGGATTCAAGCCGTAAAATATATTAACTGTTGTAGTTGTTTTAAAATGCTTGCAAGGGAAACTGTCTTGCAACTACCTATACACAGTGAAGTTTCCTCAGGTACTGCCTCATTAATGCACAGCTCAAATCGCTGGACTTAGAAACATTATATTATGGGGGTTCACTTCCCATATCCCTTTAAAACATGATAAGAAACTGCAGCACGTTTTTCTCTAAAAAAAATTCCTAAACAAAAGCTTAAAAACAAGTTCAATATGGCAGAAAAAAATTTAATTCGGCGGAGGGATGGCAGTCATGGGCAAAAGTTCTGTTTAATTTCCATCTTTCGCAAACCAATCCCGTTAAAAATTTAAATACATGAGAGCCATAGTCACGAAAAGAATTTGAGTGATTTAAATCTGCCACACATAAAAATACTAGTGGGCAAATCCACGTTGAAAAATCCCCTCTGTTTACTTTTAGTCTGCTAAATGTAAATTATTAAATTCCGGGAGAACGAAGCTGAGGAGTACAGCTGGTTTGCATACAGTTTACAAGTGTGAAACATACAGTATAAAAATAAACGCAATAAGAATATGCAAGAAGTGTATTATACATGCACATACAAAAATAATTTCAATTTTTTAAAGTTATACTTACATATTAATAATCCTCAAATTACAATAAAAGGTCCACTTTCAATGTAACTTACGCGTCATTCAGTTTACTCCCATGACTGACGACCTCAAGACTAATGCCTCTATTAATTGTTTTTCTTCTCAGCTTTCCCAGTGTTATTACGAAGCACTCCAGACGTACTCGACCGAAGTTGAGTCCTAATTTTGAGATGGGGTATCTGACGGTCTTCTCCGCAGTAACTAATCCTCACGTTCCCACCTGGGGAAAAGTGGGCATTACGCATATTGGGAGTATGCAGCCTCCCCTCTGCTTTCAAGACAGTCTCCAGACAGTACTTGTCTAGGCCTTATGGAATACTGTCCCGAGGACATGCTGTGGCATAATGAGTAGTCCCTACCTCCAAAAACCTCATCACAGATTGTTCAAGTCATTCAAGTCCGTCTGGAGCCTCAAGAACTACTGCCATGACATTGCACCCGAGGCGTGAACACAGAACACCTGAAATCAGCAATCAATTAGACAAACAACTTGCGTAGTCTATTCACGGTTTCTTCATAATTCTCGAAACAAACATTTGAAAAAATCCTGCTTTTTATGACTTCTCTGGTGGTTTCCTAAGCGTGTGTTGACTCAAAAGTACCTCACTTGTAGTTAAATTAAAGTTTTATTTATATTCTGTGTATGAATTATTAAGTTTAATTTACAAATAATACGCATAAGAACAGGGAGGAAATATGTGTGTTGGAAACGCCTAGTAAGAAATAGTTCTTCTACAAAATAATATTACATTGAGCGCGCACGAATGCCGTGCGCCGTCTCTTTGGTGTGATTTTCTAGACTTAGTTTATAGCTTTGTTTGCATGAGGCGGAGGCATATCCTGGAAGTGCGACTTCAGCAGAGCTTCAGAAAAGGTGGACGTAACCGTGAACAGCCCGTAATCACACTGCTTTTTAGAGGCGAAGCTCGGGTGGCGCTTTCAGGTGTATACTGGGTGGGTACACGGGGAAAGGGCGTGCACAGTTGCGCATTCCAACCTCCATCAGATTATGTAGACCTCCCCCCTCCCCCGACGACAATGGTCTCATTAAAAAACAACACCAGCAGCGACCAAATGAAATATAGCTACCCCCTTACCAATCTTTGTCTTCTAGTGTTTTTAAACACCCGTTAATTCTAGTAGAATTCTCTTTCTACTTTATAAATTGCATGCAATATTGACATTCTTTTCTGTCGAGAGGTTTTTACGGTGTCTATGTCGTTTTTTCCTACTCCATTCGTAGATCAGTTAGGTTAGCACGGGAGTTAAACATGGCCTCAATCGCGGCTGTGTTTTGTCCAATGCCAGTAAAGCCGCGAGCATGTGTCCTTGTAGTTAGAATCTTCCCTGCACGCCTAGGCACATCCCTGAGGCGTACTTAGTTCCCATCCCTACCCAGGACCTTCAACACTCCTCTTAGATTTAAGGCAGGTTCGAAAAAGAAAAAACAAAAACGATCGGTTGGCGCGCAGGCAGTGCTCCTCCGCGGCGTCAACAGATGTATTGTGGGTTGCGTCCTGCCTTCCCGCAGGCGCCTCGCGTTCAGGGACTTGTGTTCTGGCCACGCATGAGTGCCGGCTCAAGGAGACGCACGGGCGGATGGCATGCATCCTCGTCCCACTCACACCACATACATCCACGCATTTTCACACATCTCAGACACGTTTCGAGGCTGTGTCAGAGCATCGCACCGTGTGACCTCGTGCACGATAGTTGCTCGACTGCAGTTTGTTGATTGTGCACGGGCGTGTATGCTGTTCGCTGTCAATGGAAGACTTTTGAAGTCAACCTTTGAATAATGACACTAACCCTACCTGCACGTGTTTTAACGGATACACTGACTACCATACATCCAGTTAAGTTTGAAATAAAATTGTTAGTTAAACCTTTGTAGGGACTGAAATGATTTATTTTGCTTTCTGTTTTTTAAATTCATATAAGTGTATGAGTTAGCCAATTTATAAAATACTAGCAGAAGTACCTGGCGTTGCCCTTTTATTACAGGGCAATGAGAGATACACGACCCCGTTTTAGGGGTTTCGAACCCAATGGGAAGCCGGAGTCGAGTTTGGCCTACACGACATTCGAAGTTGGGCACTGAAGGGTATCCCTGCCATATTTGGTCCATATCTGCCAAATTGTGTAGAATTGAGATTCACGATTTCGTTTGAAGGATTTTGGGGGTTTTGTGCCCAATAGGGGCCAGAGCCTATTTTGGCATACATACATTTTATGTTGGGTAATGAAGTGCATCCCTACCAAATTAACTTCAGATCCGTTGAACGGCGTAAAATTGAGATACCTAACCGACCCCGTTTTAGCGGTTTTGGGGTCAATGGAGGGCCAGAAGTTATTTTAAAGCTACACAGTATTTTAAGTTGGGCACTGAAGAGTATTCCTGCCAAATTCGGTTCATATCCATTGAACGGTGTAGGATTCTAAAGAAGACAAACATAATGACATAAACACATACAAACACACTTTGCCACATGCTGTTAGTACCTTTCCTTCTGGGTAATTCAGTTTTAATGATTTAGTGTATTTTAGGTTAGTATACTGTAGTTAGTAAAAAAATTTAAGTAATTTCAATCAAACTTAGTATGCTGGCGGTACATATGGCAAGCACAAAATTCACTTATACTTTGTTGCTTTTATTTGGGAACTATTAAAATTACCCCACCAAATTGATTACTTCATGAAATGGGGACACCATTTTTTTGCTAGGTTATTTACCCCTGAAATCATTTAAACAATTTGAAAACAACTTGGAACGCTGAGACTTCTTATTATGTACTGTACATTAAAACCAGTGGTGGCTATCGGGTGCCAAAATTGAGGGTAGATGTGTAAAAAAACTTCACACGGTAATTTTAAAATGTTAAGTTCTCAAAAATTACACTAAAATTATTGATGCTGATAGGAGGTGAACTGGACCCTACCCCCTCTTTCCAGGCCCGAATCGCCGCCTCTGATTAAAATCATAACTGAAAACTTTCTTTGTCTGACGTGTTGGAAAATGACATCAACAGAAAAAATAAAGCTCAAATCTCATATCTCAATAACGTCTCAAACACGTCCCACCACATTTGGTACGAAGTAATATTTTACATGTGCACACAACATTTAAAAATCGCTGTCATATTCTTGTAGTAAAATGTTATCTTCGGTACTATTAAACTGATTAAAATCAAATTTGATGTTCTACTAAAATAACGACTATGTGGGCCAAGTTCGCTAAGAATTACATTTATTCATCCAGAAATATTTTGGAAGGCACTGCCATGAAAATTGATTGGTTCTATTTTATATCGTAGGAAGTACTCCGCCAAATATTGTGGAAATTTCCTTCTACAGAATAGATTTAAAAAGAAACAAGCACATACAAATACCACTATCTAAACCTTTGAAAACAATTTGTGTATGTAAATATATGGAAACTTCACGAGGTGATTCCTTATGCAAATTCATGTAGTAAATACTTGCGAAACTGAACATTAATGGAGATATAAGTATTTGAAATTTGAGATTTTATGTTATCGGGATCTCCCACCTATGTGCAAACTCTCTTATTAATACCCACTTTCCCTCGTAATGAAAATAACAGGGGTGGCCACCCTCTTACAGAGGGCAAATGTTTTTACTATCAGGAATTGTGAGCGTTTGATGCTGGTTTGTTGAGCGGTATGACGTAATTAACAAAAATGGTCCTCTTGTTTCAACTGCCCGGGATACACCGTTTACGTGTAAAACGCACACAAAACGTCAGGTAGCAGCAACACAATTCCAGGCACGTAGGCAATTCCAATAATTCCTGCAGGGAACTACACTCTCACTGTCGCAAGGAACAAACAGATAGCTTCAGCACTGTAAGTTTATCAGGCACTAATGCATTGTACACGTTGTTTACAGTAAGTGTTAAAAATGTTCTCCGCCATTGTCTGCGGAGAAATGCGTTTCCAATTAATCGAATTAATATGCCTATATAAATATTGGGAATATGACCCACATTTATATGACATAATTTGCTCCAAATTATTTAAGGAGAAATCTCTGTAAGCAGTGGCAACTCCTCATGAATCATCCTGTATGCATGTGTGTGTGTGTGTATTTGTGTGTTTAGAAGCAAGTAGGCTTACTAGTTATACAGTTAACTTGATTTTGAGATACGGCCGTGAATTTCGCGCAGCCTTCTTTACGCGTTAGCCAGGTATAACTGACGCCTCATTTACTCACACTCCTGCTTGGTTGACATTTGTTATATTACGGTTTTAAAGGGAAAAAATGGGTATTAGGTCTGATAACAATATTTCTAAAGTGCAACGAGAATAATTCGAATTTTGATATGGTAGAATAAGTGTAAAAAGAAAATCGGAGAAAATCATACGCCAGTGCAACCAGCCGGGTTTATCTGACGTCCTCCTGAATGCGAGAGAGACAAATACTGTAGCGCATTAGTATTTCGTTCTAATATGCCCGATCTAATAAATCAATTAATCCTATGATTTGTATCATCCTCTTCTTGGGTGTTCCCTCACCTCCTCTGTCTAGTAACTATAATCTTAAAACGTATTACACCTAATTTGTATTGCGAATTTGGCGAAATTTTATTGTAGAATTTTAATAATCACATCACTGAAATCCCAAAGTTAGACATGTATACAATATAAGTAAAAAATAAAAGCATAGAATTAATAAAAATACTGGAATGATCAGTTTTCAAGGTCCTAATGAATATTGCGAAAATTCTTGACGCCTTCCGAATTCAATTTAATTAAAATCGAAATGTGATGTGTGTTGCTCAAGTGATTTTGGTTAAATGTATTATTTTAAGAGTTCAACAGAATTTTTTCATACATTATAGGTTTAACATCTAATTTGCTTCCATTCAAAAATTTAGTTCTTTATCATCTGCTAATATTGCCTTGAATTTTTGTCACTGTAAAATTGTAATTGAATTTTTTTTTTGAAAATAAAAATTTCTGAACAATAGTTTGCATGTATTGGAATTCAGGTAGTGGCGTATTTCAATGAACGTACAGCTTGGCTTGACGAGCACACACGTGTAACTGAAGGAGGCGCGGACAATGCAAGTTACCCGCCTCCTCCCTCCACGCAAGTGCTCGGTATTTTACACACGTTTCTGTGGTCGAAGACGCCCGGCCCTTCAACACTCGCGCACAAGGGTGCGTCGACAATAGAAGTCGAACCCGACAATCGACCCCTCTTCAATAGCCGCCACGGGGGAGAAAGAAAAACCATTCATTAACGTACACATCTCCCTCCCGGGACCCGTTGCCGCCGCCCGACTTTTCATTACTATTTATGTATATCTCTTTTGAGAAGCCCGAGTTCTCGAATAAGGAAGGGGGAGTGAATTTTTTTTTTTTTTTCGTGGAGTCTCCGTGAGAACGGCGGGGCAGTCGTCGACCCAGACACGCCCACCTGGACGCGACAATGCGCATGCGCGACAGGTTGCCCGCGACCCAACTCCATCCACACCCTTCATTACGCCCATGCCCCGCTGGGTGGGCGTGTCCGACTCGCGATACCCACCGGCCCGCCCGAGAATTCCTTTCTAGGGTTCCGCAATGAGAGAAGCTGAATTTGCGTGCACCTCGTGCGAACGCACAACCTCACCTTGCGTCATTTAAAACTGGAGTTTTGTGCGTAGCTGTGGGCTGGTTCCACCAGTCCTGAGTGACGGTTACGAAAATGCTCCAGTTGGCCCCCCCTCCACCCATCCCGCGGTGTTTATAGAAACGGACAAACGGTATTTCTGACTTCCTTATTCCTTGCAATCAAAATAACTCACACCGCCACGTAACTGAAATAAAAATATTTACTTACAACTTCGGAACATCATAAAGGAAGGATCTCTGTTGAAATCCTGCTAGACTTCAACGACAGTCGTCAAACAGTAAACCCAAAGAGGTTCCTTATGGGCCCCGGCCTGCCTGGAGCTATGTTCCGCGCCGGAGGTAGAGAAGCGCGTGAGCGATAAGGGCGAAACTGCCACGCACATCAAATACCTCTATCACCGTTATACACAAGACTATGGATTGCGTACGGCGTTCTCGTCATGCAGGGGGTATTTCCTTATGGGACTTCAAGCGGCAGAAAGTCTGTAAAGTTCAGTGCAGGTTCCTCGAATGTTTCCTTGGTATGTATCTGATGAGTATATTTTAAGATACATTGCTTTGAAAAAGCCGCTTTTAGCTATATTCGCATGTTTATAATGTACGTGACGNATGAGTATATTTTAAGATACATTGCTTTGAAAAAGCCGCTTTTAGCTATATTCGCATGTTTATAATGTACGTGACGTCTTCAAAGCACACAACAAGCCTCGCCCAAAGCATTTTTTTTCCTTAGGTCAGCACATTGCACAAGTTTAATAGTTTTAGTGGGAAAACGTGCATTCCGAACACTCTGCAACGTAGTTCAAACGCCTGGTCGGTGGGCGGGTTACTTAAGATTGTTCAAGTGCCTAAAATTGTTTTCAGCATTTTTAAGATATTTTGCGGTTTTGCGATAAAATATCAATAACTATTTCATATTTAATTAAAATGCCAAATCTGTTTAAAAACGATTCTCGCGTACATTTTCAGTAGAATTATCAGCGTTTTAACCTTAAAATTTGTGGCAAACAAATTTCAAAAAGTTATAAAATTACAATTTTTGATTTCAGCTGAAGGATTTTTTGAAGATTTAGGAAAGCTACGAAGAATTTTCTTTGAAGTGTGCCGTCTTGTTCGCCTGCGAATAGGGTTTAACTTCTTGCTATTTTGGATTTCAATTTTATTGTAAAACTTAAAATAAAATTATAGCCGAACCACTGGATGAAATTCCATAAAATTTCTTNTTGGATTTCAATTTTATTGTAAAACTTAAAATAAAATTATAGCCGAACCACTGGATGAAATTCCATAAAATTTCTTAATCTTATTCAAATGACAGTATCAATTAATTTGAGCTGTATCAAGACACGATAATCATGCAAAATTGTTTTATTTGTGTGCCAATACATATAAATCCCTTTATTTTCAGTCATTAATTTTTGTAAATTAATTTTCAATGATTGTTGATACTTCTAACGATTCACTATTTGATGTAATAAAACACAATTGTAAAATATCCTTAAAATGTCGAAAATCATTTTTGGCTTATGAACAGCCTTGAGCATCGCAGAGAGTTCTTGTCAGTTTGAAATATACAAGCATTAATAAATTATTTGTTTCCGTTAGTCAAAGCTACAAAACTACCGGCAGTGGGCAACATAAGGCTAGCGTGTTTCGTATAAATAACGCGATAGCTGAAATCATATAGATGGTTCACGGTAAAGTGAGCCCTATGGAAATCAACCTATGAAAAAAATCACAGCCCACAATTACATATATTTTAACGTAAGCAATGACCTCAATACTCACAGTTAAGTTGGCAGCGAACTACAAGAAGTAGTTGAATGTTTTAACGTCTTACTAGTCGTAAAGTAAAAACATTTGGTCACCTGCAATTCAGTTTTTTTTTGTTATATGTAAATAAGAAAAAAACTTGGCGCGATTGTAACACATCCATGTTTATAGCTATATCACGTCATCAACTGGCTGACTCAACGTTCAAGTTAGTTTTTTCCTGGTCCGCGGTCCGTGATTGTGTGTCAACAAAATAGTTGTTTACTCTTGAGTAAACAGCTATTTTGTTGACACACAATCACTTCATTTCAGGAATTACAAACTAACAGTTAAAAATCACGTTGATCTACAAACTTACAGTTAAAATCACGTTGGTCTTGACCAACGTGATTTTAACTGTTAGTTTGTAATTCCTGAAATGGTTCTGAATTTATACCGGCTTAAATTGCATGAAGTAGCACATTTTATAGGTCTGCATATTATGTAGAATTTCAAGAAATTCTGAGACAAGAAACTACGTGGAGATAAAGCAGAAAGCAATAACAAACAATGCCACTTCACTCGAAACAAGAATAAAAATGTTTTTTTATTACGTTAATGAATACTTCATTTCAGGAATCACGTTGGTCTTGACCAACGTGATTTTAACTGTTAGTTTGTAGATCAACGTGATTTTAACTGTTAGTTTGTAATTCCTGAAATGAAGTATTCATTAACGTAATAAAAAAACATTTTTATTCTTGTTTCGAGTGAAGTGGCATTGTTTGTTATTGCTTTCTGCTTTATCTCCACGTAGTTTCTTGTCTCAGAATTTCTTGAAATTCTACATAATATGCAGACCTATAAAATGTGCTACTTCATGCAATTTAAGCCGGTATAAATTCAGAACCTTGAATAAACTTGTAATAAACTTCGGAAGTGTATTGTGTCATATTTGCAATGTATTGTAATTGTGAAACCTGCGTGTGCGTTACTTAGTATACACGCGAATCCCAGCTGAGGTCAGTTGAGCTGAAAGATTTGGGCGGCTCTTAACAACGAGGCGATTCCCAGTTTACGAGTTAATACCTCGGCACGTATGTCTCTCGTTTTGAAACAACAACGCCATGAAAATGTTTTATACTGCACGTGAAACATTTTTTAGTGTTAGGAATGCGTTAACGATGTTGGACACCAAAAAATTAATAATTTTATTTTTGTACCGAACATTGTTCAACTTGTACATATATTATATGTGATGACATTTTCCTAGAACAAAAAAAAGGTACATTTTAACTTTTTTGAATAATTTGATGTCAAATTAAATTTTTTTCTGTTTTGCTGCTGCCATAATAACAAATAGGCCTACTAAGTAAGCAGTACTAATGAAAAAAATTACAAAGTAAACTAATGCCATGGGCTACCGCGTGACGTATTGTTAAATATAAACTTTTTTGCATGCTCGTAAGTTTATTTTAAATGTATGAATTTTTATTTGATGATTACATATATGTCACACGGTAGCCCTTGATATTAGCTTACTTTGTAAATTTTTTTCATTTTTACAACTTAGTTAGTATTTGTTATATTGACTGCAGCAAAACAGAAAAAAAATGGATTTGACATAAAATTATTCAAAAAATATAGNCTTACTTTGTAAATTTTTTTCATTTTTACAACTTAGTTAGTATTTGTTATATTGACTGCAGCAAAACAGAAAAAAAAATGGATTTGACATAAAATTATTCAAAAAATATAGAGTGTAAAATTTTTTTATTCTAGGAAAATGTCATAACATATACTGTGTACAAGTTTAAAGGTTTGGTAGAAAAAATATAATTATTAATTTTTTGGGATCCAAAACCATTAAAACAGTATTATAATGCCTGTCCGAAAGCCTCGCGGTATCGGGATCGCTCTAAATTGAGTAACATTATCAAGATATACGATCACTAAATTCATTTGTTTGATGTCGAAGGGATGGTTTGCGACCCTGAGTTCCTTATATACTGTAAATCTCCTTTTGCGTCCACTCTTAGCCCCGTGAGTTTGGCAAAATAATTATGATCCACGATGTACAACCCTCCTCCCCCCCCCACACACACAAACGAGCAGAGTTATGTTTTAACCATATACAGTATAACTCGCATTCCGAAGGTAGGTTCTATACCAACTGACTTAAGTGACATTCACTTATGTTATTTATCCGATTAGAATGTGTTCCAGCTTAACAAGGGTGTGTTTCAAAGGTGAATAAACACGAAATAAAGAAAGGCCATAAGTTTTTTACCAGTACACGTTAATTAACATTTAAAACATGTCTTTACCTTTACTAATTTATAAGAACAAAAACAGCAACAAATACAGAAAAATTCATGACACTCATCCAAGAAAAATTAAGGTGGTTAGATAACACGGATTTTTTATTTATTTGTATTTTTTGGAACATGATTATGTAAAGAAGTGACGTTAAAAACAAATGAACGTCATGGCATTACCGCAAGAATTAGGACAAACTAAAGTCGATAATGAGTTAGTATTGCCATTTGTGTAGCCTACTCACGTGAGATTAGGAAACAATAATTATTTAGTCACTTTCGATCATTTGCATTTACACTAAGAGATTTTTAGGTGAAATAATGTTAGTCCAAGTGACCTTCAGCTCCACAGTATAAGTGAAGTCACTGCAAGCCAAGTAACCTGAGGCTGAGTGACTTGAGGCAGACTGATTTGAGGCAAACGACTTGGCATTCAGGACAAATGCCTTAAAGTCAAATGACTGGAGGCAGAGTAACTTGAGACAGAGCGATTTTTAGGTCATGCGACTTTCGGATAGAATGAATTTAGGTCAATCGACTCGAGGCAGAGAGTGATTTGAGGCCGAGTGACTTTAGGGAGACGATCTGAGGATAAGTGACTTGGGCGACACAAGGGGATGCCGATGGAGAAGACAGACTTCACAGAAGCAAGCAAGCGCGTTGTAAGAGGGTGGCGGCGGCAGTGCAGGGAGCCAGCAACTAAGTGACACACACACACACGCACGCATGAAGCCTCCCCCGGGGCGGGCCAGTGTGGCGGCGGCACAATGCTCGCTGCGCCGGTGTTTGCGCGCTGATCGGCGGGCCGAACCGTGGGAGCCGCAGCGTGTAATTATTGTAACTGAATCTGCAATTCCCCGGCGGCTTCATAAAGGAGCTCCGCCCCGCGCCAAGTACGCAGCCCTCCTCCCTGACGGAGACTGACTGAGGAGGAGCCCCAGTGCGCGACCGCCGACTGCTCGACCTGGGGGCTGCCTGCTTGCCTTTCTTCCCGTCGCCACTGAGGGGAGTCTCCCCCCCCCCACCACCACCCATCCACACTCCTTCCCCAAGCTCATAGTCACACTGCCTGTACATTGACGCAACCACACTGCTAGAAAAACCACCCGTAAAATTACGGAAAGTAGCGGTTACAAATTATCCAGACATGTTCCTGAAATTACGGACCCTCAGTTTTTTTTTTCAATAACGCTCTCTCCGTAAATTTTACATAAATCTCCGTGAATTCACAGAACGTGTCCATAACCTTGTAAGTTTTTTTTTTTAAATTTGCTCTTTATAAAAAGGTGTAACAAAAAAAAACATTTTACTTTCGTTATGTGGGTGTTTCACTTTGAATTTAGTGAAGGTTTTATTTTATGGTACGAGAGATGATATTATGGTACACGAGTTTCCCATACAGCACACCCTAATTTTAGTGTAGAAGATACTACTAAATAAATGCAAAAATATTTGTCGTGGACAAAGTTAGTGTCTTAATACCCTAATATTTGTGTGTAGGGTATTGGTCAACCAGTGTGAAATACACCAAGGACAAAACTGGGGCGTTCGCCAAAAAGAAAGATTGTGGGGAGGAGTGCATGGTTGCTGTTATTCCTGCAAATATGCACAAGGAACTTAGTGTTGGAGGAACCGCACAATACTTTAAGTTTGCAGAATCAACTCCTCAAAGTATGTTGTCGAAGAAGCGTGAGTCCCCGGGAAACGCGGTAGCTTCAATATTATTAGGAAGTACCAATTCTGCCCCCTGAATCAGAAGACCTCGTCGTGTATTTGCTACAGATAAAAAAAAATACATTTTATGGCTTTATCAGGAATTATGTTAGAAGATTTGCATTCGACGTGCCGAAACGAATCAATATCTAACACCTGCTCGCTGACGGAATTGCAGCTCGTGCATGTTGTGATAATCTCACAGGCCGATAAAAATCAGGCTGTATTTGTGGCAGCCAACTAGAAACTGTTTTGCCCGTGCTCTTGGCTTAAACCGGGAGAGCGTTGGTAAATGTTTGGCATCTTTGACGACGAATACGAGGAGCACGCATGCCCAGCCTACAGGATTTCTAATGTTGACGAGAGTGGGCTCAGTCCCAAAATCGTTGGGATGAAAGGTAAACGCCAGACTGGAACTTAAACTGCCGCAGAAAGGGAATCACTTGTTACTGGTGTAGTGCCCATGGACGCAGATACCATTTCATATGATTAATATTGATCTTTCCCTAACTAACTGAGTGACTGAAGAAATTTGAGTGGTTCTTAACATCGGGGTCTTGAGAGCCGATGAGGGTGAAGCGAGGTGGATATGGAGCAGTACCGGAATGTAGGGGAGGGGGAAATGGGATATCCCCGAGAAAACCCGCTGATCAATGGCATCGTCCGGCACGATTCTCACACTAGAAAATCCGGGAGTGACCCAACCAGGAATCGAGCTCGGTTCGCCTAGGTGGGAGGCGAGTAGTCTAACCACTACACCACCACGCCCCCAAACTAACTGGAGTGGTAAACTAACGAGGGACGCTTCTGTAGGAGCTATTGAAACTTGCCATCCTTTAGGATAGGTGCAATTAGAATAGTTTGTTTGCGAGGTGGTTTGAGAATTTTCTTGCAACTAACAGACCCTTCAATAAGTCGCCGGTAATGCTGATAATTCATGGGCATTTCTTTTCGTATACTCGTGACCTGATGGAAGTGATTTTGAAAGTGGAGGGAAGTAATGTGACCATATAGTGTATATCACTTCATACAAGCCATAAAATGCAGCCCATAGGTAAAACATTTATGGGGCCATTTAAAATCTACTACAATGAGAAAAGTATAATGAAAATACACTAAAATCAGGGTCCACTTTCAGCCTCTGACATGGCCGTATTATTTGGCAACACATATATGTAAACACAGACGGAGGTCATATTTGTCAGTGTGTTCCGTGTCATAGGAATCTATCCGCTAAACAGGAGTGTGTTTGGCGATACGGATTTCATTGATATAACGCGAGACCAACAAGCTACAAATGATGACGAATGGTTATGGACTCTCCGAGAATTGAGCCAATTAGTGCTAACAGCTAAGTCACGCCGCGGGATATTTCACCTGTTCCTGAACTTGAAAAGTATTAATTTAAGAAGTGTTTGCAAGAAATATGTAGCATAAATGATTACAAACTCACCCTATGAGGTCGCACTAAAAAAGCACCGAGGGAAAATATCACTAAGAAATAAAGTAGTCCCTCAACTTCCGATCCAGAAATGACCAATCTACCCTGAGATTTGCAAGGCAGCATCTGAGAAATGCCGAAAATGCATTTCAAAGAAGCAAGCTTGTAAGTCAAAACGAGTTAAAGGGAAAAGGAAACCTATTTTTAAGGACAAGGGTTCAGAAGAAAATACTGAAATTGAAATTTTATCAGAGGAATTTCGACTTATCGATCCGAGCTCAAGGTCAGGCACCAGATAGTAAAGAGGTTAAATGCATATTTACGCTGAAATATTTATGGACCACTGTCGTCTGCTCGGTCTCCAATATATATTTTGTAAGTATGTCAGAGCGAAGATGGAGGGGGATGAGAGAAATAGAGAGAGGTATAGAGGTAGAGGCTGGGTACATTTTTCCAAAAACAGTTATGTAAATTTTATTAGTTTCCGACATAGCATTCCGTCACCCGTAGATTTATTCACCGAATTTCTCATTCCAATCTGCGTAAGTACTACTACAACCAGCACTAAGTCGTTATTTAGGCAAAATTACTTTATCCAATAAATTCAAAACCTGCCAAAAATATCTTGTTTCCCGGGAAATTTTATGTCATATATATGATCACAATGTTTAAAAATAATGGTTTTATCCATAATGTAAATTTGAGTTAAGCTCTTAGTAAAATGTTCGTGCAAACACTGACGTGCATATTTGACCCCTTATGAACAATAAACGTAGAACATAGAGTCACGAAATAAAAAAGGAAAATCTGCCAAAGCAGCGATATCGCGTGTGCTGCCCCTTCTGATGTACGGCTTAACATGCGTTTCGTCTTTATTAATGATGTTTCACTCACACTTAGGAGACAGTGAAATTGATTTACACTGAAGAGCCAAAAAAACTGGTACACCTGCCTAATATCGTGTAGGGGCCCCCTCGAGCACGCAGAAGTGCCGCAAGACGACGTGGCATGGACTCGACTAATGTTTGAAGGTATGCAGGAGGCAATTCACACCATGAATCCTGCAGGGTAGTCCACAAATCCATAGGAGTGCCAGACGGTGGAGATCTCTTGTGAACAGCACGTTGCAAGGCATCCCAGATATGCTCAATAATGTTCATGTCTGGTGATTAAGGTGATTAATGCATGCTACTGGTTTCTTTAGTATATTGCACGTTTTATTACGACACATTTTTGCTTTGTTGCAGGGCGAAGGCAAATGTCAATACTGTTCTTCGGCAGCAAGAATGCGCGCATACGAGTGTGTCCCATCCCATCCGACTCACATTGCCTGGGTCCAACGTCACCGGCAAGATTCTGATTCGCTAAGAAGTCACGCGACAAAGAGCATGTTATCGTTAAGTAAAAATGGCAAAATGTTAAAATAATAATATTAAAATAAATACTTTGAAGTCATTGAGTGGTATAAATAAAAGTAAGATGATGCTCAAAATTCATGCTTTTGAAGCATCTGCTAAGCTTCGTATAGAAAAAATCAGCTTTCCTCAACTTCCTTCAGAGCAACTGCTTTATGACCTTGATAGAGATTTTGTATAAATTAAACTAAGCTACTGTTTACTTAAACGAGTAACTACTTAAATTTCCACGAGGTTATAAATTTTACTTTTTAAACCCGGACAGTTCTTTAGAGTTCCATCATCTAGTGCATTTTTCTTCTCCATTCCGGAACCACCAACGTGAACTCGGCCATTACGTTTATAATCCATTCACGGTTACTTTCGCACTTTCGTGATGCCCTGATAAAGTTCTACTTCCAGGATATTCCTCCTCCTAATGCAAACAAAGCTTAACTAGGTATAGAGAACTAAACGAAAGGGACAGGGGCCGCAGTCGCTGAGCGGTTAGACTGCTCGCCTCCCACCAAGGCGAACCCCGGGTTCAATCTCCGGCCGGGTCACTCCGGATTTTCGCATGTGGGAATCGTGCCGGACGATGCCGTTGGTCAGCGGGTTTTCTAGTGAATCTCACGTTTCCCCGGCTCTTTCATTCCGGCTCCGCTCCATAACTCAGCTCGCTTCACCTTCATCGGCTCTCAAGACCTTGATGTTAAGAGCCGCCCAAATCTCTTCAATAATGAAAAGGACAACGCACCGCATTCGTGCGCATCCGGTGTAATAACATTTTGTATCAGAACTATTTCTTACTAGGCGTTACCAACACACTTACTTTCTGTATGTTTTTATTGATATTAATTACATAAGGAAAATTGTAATGTATAGAGAAAATATTAGTAAAAGCTCAGCTTAATAAAAAAATTAAATACTTTTACAATGACACAAGTAAAAGACGCTTTTGATAAACGACATATTTAAGAAGCATCTAAACAAGTCATACATGGGGTGATTTTTCAAAGTTTTAATTCAAAAAGTGTGAAGAAACAGCACATTTTTTTTTAATGGCGGCATTTTAAAATTTAGGGCTATGTGTTATATTTCGGCAACCATTTAACCGATTTAAACCAAATTTCTTACGTTGATAGTTCATTATATAATCATTCAATTTACTTAGAAATAACGTTATTGGTGCACTATTTTGGGAAATAGTGCAAATTGAAAAAATTAAGTTTTTATGTTACATCTCGGTAACCACAAAACATATTTCGTCCAAAGCTGGCATACAAGTAATACTATTGTTTGCCATATTAATATGTGTAATTTAAGTGGATAAGACACTTATTTTAAAAATGGCGGCAATATAAATATTTTAGGTTTATTTGCAATATCAACCATACAGTTTAACCAATTTCAACCAAACTTGTTATGCTGAAAGTGTAGATTACAATCATAAAATGTGTCTGCCCAAAGCCTTTTTGTCCACAATTTTGTCAGATAGTGCCACGCGAATAAATAAAGTTTTGTAATATCTCGGGAAACCATCAACATATTCTTTCCAAATTAGGCAAACAAGTAGTACTACAGTATGTCATGAAAACTGACATGCTTAAAGTGAACCAGACACTTATTTTCAAAATAGCGGCAATATAAATATTTTATATCTGCGAAACCAAGTAACCAATGTCAACTTTACTTTGTATACTAGCAGTATATTCTACAACAATCAAATGTGTCTTCACAGATCCTCTCGTATCTGCCATTTTGTATGATAACATCACATGATTAAATTAATTTTTGTTATATATCTGGAAACCATCAACCAATTCCTACCAAATTTGGCAAATAAGTAGTACCACAGTAGGCCATATAAACGGAAATGTTTTGAGAGGGCCAGACACTTGTTTACTAATTGCGGCCATATAAACATTTTAGCATAATATGCCATTTCTACGAAGCAATGTAACCGATTTCAACTTAACTTTACATGCTGGTAGCATATATGCAAGCAACTCTGTCTTTATTCATATTAGTTGAGTGGAGTTGAGAGATTTGGGAGGCTTTTAACAACGAGGTCTTGAGAGCGGATAGGGGTGAAATGAGGTGAGAATGGAGCAGCACCAGAATGCAAGGGGGTGGGACGGGAGGTCACCGAGAAAATCCGCCAGCCAGCGGCCGCGTTCGACACGATTCCCACTTCGGAAAATCCAGGAGTGACCCCGGCTGGTGATTGAACCCGGTTCGCCTTGGTGGGAGGCGAGCAGTATAACCGCTCTGCCCCCGCAGTCCCATTAAAAATTGTAATTTAGAGATAAAATGCAATTAAAAGTTCAATTTAACCAAAAATAAGGTACTTTTATGTTAACACAAGTATAAAACGTTTCTAATAAATTACGTATTTAGGAAGTAACCAAACACATCATACTTAGTTTTATTCAAAAGTTTGATTCAAAAAGTGTGAAGAAATCATGAATTAACCATAGTTGAATTGGCTGGAAAAA
>NQII01000583.1:958967-982188 GCA_002778355.1 Clitarchus hookeri | reverse complement strand
TGCCTACCTGTCCTTATGAACTCTAGTAGCAGAAAAAAAGTGATTGAGAAGGGATACCTACAAGAGGTTCTCTATATAAACTCACTTTTTCTTTGAATATTTTGAATGTTATATAACTTAATGTACAGGGGATGGACGAAAAAATATGAACACCATGCAATAGAGTACATTTTGTTGCATGTTGGCAACACTGCTTCCGTGTAAATAATGCGACGCGTATGCATTGCACAGTTTACGTGCCAAGTCTTGTAGGTTATATTAAAGTGTATTATACGCTTTGTTCCGCAACGGTTAAAACAAGCGATCGGTGAAATGTGTGATCTCTCCGACTTCGAAAGAGGGCAAATCGTTGGTGCTCGGTTAGCGGGAGTGTCTGTGACGAAAACAGATGAATTGTTTAACGTTTCACGAGCGACAGTATCCACAGTAATGACTGCATACACAAAACATGTTAAAACATCATCGGCGAAGAGGAATAGTGGGCGAAACCCAAAGTTAACTGACAGAGACTGACGAACATTAAAATGAATTGTGGCCAGACAACACAAAACTACCGCGGCAAAAGTGACAGCAGAACTCAACACTCACTTGAGTAATACTGTTTCGACAAAAACAGTACGGTGGGAGCTCCACAAAGCTAACATTTATGGAAGGGCTGCAATTGCCAAACCCATTATAACGGAAGCCAACGCTAAGCGGCGAAAGAAGTGGTGCCACGATCATAAAACCTGGACACTTGATGATTGGAAGAATGTGGTATGGTTAGATGAATCATAGATTACATTGTTTCCTACAAACGGCCGGGTTTATGTATGGAGAACCCCAAAAGAAGCCTACGATCCGGACTGCCTGCTTCCTACAGTCAAGCATGGGGGAGGTTCCGTTATTATTTGGGCGTCTATATCGTGGTATTCAGCTGGTCCTCTCATTCACATCACTGGCCAGATTACTGCGAATGAGTATCTCGACATACTCAATGATGAAGTTCTTACTATGACTAGCATATTGCTGCCAAACACTGCCATATTCCAAGATGATTATGCACCCATAAACACAGCCAAAAAGGTTCAGTCTTGGTTTGAGGAGCATCAGAATATCATCAAACATCTTCCCTGGCCAGACCTCAACATAATCGAACCGTTATGGGGAGGTTTAGAGCAGAGAGTGAGGAGCAGATTTCCATCTCCAACATCGTTGAAGCAATTGGTGGATGTTTTGGTACAAGAATGGGACAACATTCCGTTGGAAACTATTCAGACACTCTACGAATCTATTCCGCTAAGAATTGCAGCTGTTCTAGAAGCAAATGGTGGCCCAACACGTAATTAATAAATAAATATTTAGTATATGTCAGGTGTTCATATTATTTTGTCCATCCCCTGTAGGTCTTTATAACATTTACATTTTATATTATCATACATAATCCTTATTTCGTGAAAAGAATTTTGCACGTGCTAGATTTCAATACCCTATGGGCATACCAGCAGTTTTATTTTGCTTATTGGCGGCACGTATTTTCGAGAAGACATTACCTTTAATGACTGGCCAATCAGAATTAGGTGTGATTGGCGGGCAGACTCTTGAAACACGCGAAAATTGGGTGTCCCTACTTATAAGTAGGGCCCGCCTGTTTTTCGCGATAAGATTTACGTATAGGCTATACTTCAATATCCCATGTCCATACTTGCGCTTCATTTGACTATTGGCCTCTTGTATTTGTGCGAAGACTGTCTGAGCCAAACAAAATTAAGTTTCTCCAACACTGAACTTCTGTGATTCGCGGCCAGACAGATAAGACGCGTAACAATTAATATGATACAATCACGAAAGTGGTTCTAAACTAAAGTGCGTGGGAACACAACTTGTCCTGAAATATTTTCGCGAAAACTTATAGCCCATGGTTACCCTCATGTTGACTGCAAATACAGTCAGTGAGATGTTAGATTTCCATAATAATGATTAATATTGAAATGTATACTGGGCTGGAAGAGAGGAAAAGTTGTTGAAATACGCAATTCACGTTAATTTAATTTTCTATATCGGTGTATAATAAATGCGGAGTATGACGCATGTTCATTCTGTACAATTTCAGGAAAACATTGGAAGTTAATTCAGTTGAACTATACTGAGTAAACGTCTAATTGACAATAATATTAAAAGTTATAGCTCGACGGTTTTTCGTGTTTCTTCAGCTTGTGTAACTAACAGGTAACTTCGGCAGAGAAAAGTCGATTTCTTGAAGTACTGCTGACCGTCATTTGACAGAAATATCACTGTATTTTATCCGCAGGTATTTATCATTTGGTAGATGTAGCCATTGCAATTTATTTTCCATTAGTTTGCTCTGCTGGAGGCCTATCTAGTTTTTAATTTAATATACGACGTATTTCCTGATGTGAAAAATTTCCTGTACTTTTAGCCCTGATAACGTGTAGTTTACACCAGCGATTTCCCGGGGCATTCATTCAGCGTAGTTCGATCGTGACGTGGGGAAGGGGGAGAGGTGGATTAGGAAATACCTGTTTGAAATTAATCGTTTTTTTTATAAGCAAACCCTTTCCATTTTCAGAAATCGTACGTTTGCCATTCCACGATAAACTATGTGGATATTAATAAAAAAATTTATTCATCAATTCCTCATATTTATACGGCGTAATGAGAGGAAAAGAGAGAGGCCTTACACGCAAACTAAATAAGAACTTGCACCTAAAACCGGCACACAAATTCATACCTTACCAGGATTCGAAAACAGATCTTCTCATACATTAAGCTACCGCATGAAACAGCTGCACTATTGAAGTTGGCTGCGTTTTTAATTCCAATTGTGCAATGTTTAGTTATTGAACAAACTATACAACACTGCATTTGTGTAGTCTCATACCTAGGCAGATATGCATGCCCCGGTTAATTTGCACTTACATATTATGAACTTAACTTCAATTAATCATACATTTTTCGAAATCTCTACTTAGTTTCGTCTTGCAGACCATAGAGTATTCTTTTACCACACATAAAAGATAATACTGCAATGCACGCAATGGCAAGTCTAAGAGCGTCGTTCGAGTACATATATGCAAATTTTAGATATGCAAATTTTATTTCATTTGTTCCTATAATACGTACAAAATATAAGTATAACATTTTAGTAGCAATCAATTGAAATAATATAAATTAATGAAACGTTAAGATATGAGATACTGTTCCTAATTATTGCCTACAATAATTTTCACATGCGTGTCGATGTTACCATTTAAATATTACGTAGTTAAGGAAATTATTTTGTTTTACCAAAGTTTGGATTCAAAAGTTTTTTGTCATTCGAGAATCAGCTATAAATATTTTCCTTTAAGCACCGGCAAGATAATTCAGGCTTTCTGAGGATATGGTTATCTTGCAGTCGCATTCCGGTCACTTTGGGGGCGAAGAAAGGGAATCTGATTTTCTAGACGTGTCCCAAAGGTTCAAGAATTCTGTTAAGTAAAAGCTGTTCGCGGTAAAGTAAGTGAGCACTTTTGAGGCCCTAGTTACTTTTTCCTTTCAGCCATTTTTTAATACTTTTTACAATCTTTTTAAATAAATATTGTCATGTAAGTAATAAGTACAGTTTTAATAAATACAGTATTCCACGGCACTTTGAAGTTAACGTCTAAAACTAAAATAAAATATATTTATTGACTGTTAAATGAGAGGGCTTTCAAAAGTGCTCACTTTACCGTGAATAGCCTACAGTCCCCTATGCCATGCCAAGCTTTCATTTTTAACGTCTGGCCATACATTTTAATTACGTAAATTTGTAAAAAAATAAAATGGCGGGGATGCTTTTCCCTTAAGTCGTAGTGGCACCACCCTCACCGGAAGTCGTACCTACTCACAAATCCTTCGAAAGAGAGATGAAGGCTAGAAAGGTGGAGAGAGAGAGAGAGAGGGAGTGCGCGCGCACGCACATGCAACGGGGCTTGTTTTGATCAGCGGGCGTCGGCAAGAGGGTTTCGCGCGCGTGCACACGCACACAGAGATACGTTATAATCGCGTTACCAACGGAAGGCGAATATGGTCGTGACGGGGAGAGGAAGGGGGGTAGGGTGGCTTAGGCAGGCAGAGAGCTCCCGTTTGATCGGCCAGTAACCCTGTGGGGGGCTCGGAAGACTGTTAAAATAGCTGCGGCCCCGCGAGAGACAAAGCCGCTGCGGGGCGCGCCCCTCCCCCCTCTCACCAACCCTGGCTCCGTGTGTGCGTGCGTGTCGTTCTGCTTCATTTGCCGCCCCCGGGGGCGGCGGCCGCGTCGCAGATGGGTCCCCGCCGCCGTCGCTCCGGCAGATGAGCACCTAATCAGGTGTGATCGCCGGCTCTGCGTGAGCCCGCGCTACCAGTGCTCCACATTCAAGGCGGCTCCCCCTCCCCTCTCCGGCACCTTCCCCCTCCACACCAACCCGCGTTTCCTCTACTGACTGCGCCAGGCCCTGTCAGCTCGAACACGGAAAACGAATCCTCGCCGAAGATGCCCGAAGTTCAGGTTTTACGGTCTTACAACTCCGACATAAAAAAAAAAGTTTCTGCATTATTTAAACAGGACATTCACGGTCACTTCCAATTTTTCTGAAGCCCTGCTAATGTTCTACATCCAGGGTATCCCTCCGCCTCATGCAAACAAATCTTAACCGAGTCTAGAAAATTACGCCAATGGGACAACGCACCGCATTCGTGCGCACTCAGCGTTATATAATTCTGCTTAAGAACTATTTTTTACTAGGCATTACCAACACACCTATCTTAAATTAAATATAATCTATAAATAAAATATAAATAAATGTTTAATTGAATAAAAATTAACGTACTTATATGTTAACGCAAGTATAAAAAGCTTGCGATAGGAACGTGATATATTTAGGAAACAACCAAACACGTCATAGATGGGGAAATTTTTAAAAAATTTGTTTCAAAAAGTGTGAAGAAACCACGAATAGACTATACCTTCGCATCACTTAAATATACAATAAACTATCATGTTATTTTTTTCTTTAGATATTGTATAAACGTGTGCTTAGTTACATACAATTTAATTTTGATGTTGGTAGCACAGTGTTCTTTGTTAATGTAGCCTTAACAAGTGTTATTTCAAACCACGTGCATTTTCGAGACTGTTTTGCACAAATATGCTAATAAAGCAAGTGTTTCATCTACATATGTGAGTATGCTCATGTTCTCTCAAATGAATCTGTGGTATGAAATAACTCTGGCCAAATGACGTAATCAGTAATTTCGCCCAGAAAACGTAAGCCAGTATTGAAAAAAAAAAAAAAAAAAAAAAATGCTGACGACGTCGACGACTTTGACTGCCAACGTAACAAAGTGAAAATGTGTAGCTTACTGTGTGTTCTAACGTTGGCAGTATCATAGAACCAATTTAAGCTGACTTTGGCAACCAAATAAATAAGATAAGTTTTTCTCGTCATGCCGTTGAGTTGCGACTCTGTTCTTGTGTGCTCATTGGCATTCGCCAGATATGGACGCCAGATCTTCCGAAATATAGGAAGATATTCTGATATTTTTTAGCGATACAAGTTCCCGGTGGAACCGGCGCTGGCCTCACCNTATTTTTTAGCGATACAAGTTCCCGGTGGAACCGGCGCTGGCCTCACCAACCTCCCCTCCTGGTGGCCGATACCTATTAAAAGGTTATACCAGAAGCACTTCTTTCTACTGTACGTTAATCTCCCACAAACAAAGAGCTAAGTCAGCTCTTTTGTATCGCAGGGTAACACCGGGAACTTGCGTTTTTGAAATCCGCCATGCTGGCCGAACAGAATCTAATTGGAAAAACCTAGTGATTTTAATCATGCTTACCTAACGCGTACTGCGGGAGTCCTTTTTTCACGTGAAATTAAGCATGGCGGCATACCCTTAGCACAAACACGGCCCAGTGCGCTGGAGTAAGGGACTGGACTTAGATTTGGGGGACAAACGGTAAACCAGTATTGTTCCCCGCCTCCTCGACCACCGAGAGCAAAGAGCATAAAACTACACTACACTGCAGACTTTCCGAACCGTCACATTCATTGACGTCGGTAGGAAGCAAGTCATGACCAGTATNTACTGCGCGAGTCCTTCTTTCACGTGAAATTAAGCATGGCGGCATACCCTTAGCACAAACACGGCCCAGTGCGCTGGAGTAAGGGACTGGACTTAGATTTGGGGGACAAACGGTAAACCAGTATTGTTCCCCGCCTCCTCGACCACCGACAGCAAAGAGCATTAAACTACACTACACTGCAGACTTTCCGAACCGTCACATTCATTGACGTCGGTAGGAAGCAAGTCATGACCAGTATNTAAACTACACTACACTGCAGACTTTCCGAACCGTCACATTCATTGACGTCGGTAGGAAGCAAGTCATGACCAGTATCAACTTGCCAAGGGCCTCGTCGCATATCTCTGCCACCGCCCAATGATCACTCCCGTCTTCTTTCCTCCTGTTGTTCTGCCTGTCTCCAGTAGGTGCGATCATCATGGCAGAGAAAGGGAGAGTTTCCCTGGGCATGTGCAGCATCGCGCCTATCACACGCACGCCAGGGCCTCGTCGGAATCCCAGTCTGGCCAGTCAGACCCATCCTACTGACATCGCACACTCATATAAACATATAAATTGACCCCTTGAATATTAATTATCCTTTAGTTATCCGTATTCTTATTCCATTTTTTTATTGCTGGGTTGTCATCAGGTTTCCTAGGTAGNTAGTTATCCGTATTCTTATTCCATTTTTTTATTGCTGGGTTGTCATCAGGTTTCCTAGGTAGTACTTAGTATACCCTGGAAAAAGTCAATCAGGTGTTGTTTAGTCCGGTGATTTTAGGTATGCCGTCTGGAGTGAACGACTAATACCTTGCCACAGTGTACCCCGTGAAGGGCTTGCTGTAGTCGAAGGCAAGCCTTCCGTATGTACGGACGGCATCCTTATAGATCGATGACGGGTCAAACGTTTCCCCCCTCCTCCTGTAGCACTCTTTCAGCAAGCTGTTGAGTGCTACAGGATCCATGGGCAGGCCTGCCTGGGTGACGACAAGTCTGTCCACACACTCCATTCTGGGGAAGAGCACCTTTTCTCCCCCGTCCATCGATCTAACTAGAAGGGCAATAGCTGCCATCAGTATCGTCGGGTCCTCTAAGCGTGAGAGTTGGGAGCCACGAACCATTTGGTCGTACAGCTCCCAAGGTTCCTTGGGGTTGGCTCCCATGGGCCAGGTTTGCACTGCTGCGTCAATGGTGTTCCTGTTTGACGGCCATTGGATGTTGATGATCTTCTCAGAGGGAGCTACCGATTCACTTTGCCTCACTAAGTTGTGCTCACTAAGTTGGAAACTTCTCTCTCTATTTCTCCACTACTATCTTCGTTTTCCTTCTGCTCTCTTTCCGGGAGGTTCAGTGTCTCAGCAATTATTCCTCTGTTAAGTGTGCATACCGCTCTTCTTCTCTGGTCTCTCAGCATTTTTCTGAAATTCCTACCCAAGTTGTTAAATCCCTCTCTCACGAAGAGGACCGGATCCCACGAGCACGGCCATTCTCTCTTCTCTGGAGTTGATTCCTCTTTTCCATTTCCAGATTCTTGCTGTTCGTCCAGGTCTATAAGATGGAGGACAGAGCCTACCATATGTGGAACTTGTTGTTGTGTCACTATAGGTGATTTCTTCTCAGCTTATGGAGTTGATTCAGGTGTAGGTTGTTCTGACACACTCTTCTCCAGTACTACAACAGGAAAGAGGTGTTCAGACATCTTGATTTTCAGATACATCCGAGTTGTCCATGTCCAGTGTTCTACTAAGACTGTGGCTCAGCCACCACACGTCAAAGTTTTCATTTCGTTTTCCCACTGTCGTTAGGTATTCTAGCCCGCTAGGAGCCAGGATCCTTGACGACAGCATTCTCCTTAAAGTGAGAGGTCCGTTCCTACCATCGAAAGAGGACCTTTGGTCCTCAATCTTTGGGCAGTCAAAGAGCAGGTGGGTGGAAGTGTCAGGCACTCCACACACCACACAGTCCGGGTCGTTCACGAGAGCGAAAGAGAAAAGCTTAGCCTTGAAGTTTCCATGTCCCGTCAAGAACTGCGCCCCCTAGTGACATATTGAAAGCCACTCGGCCCGCAGCCTCAGCCGGACATCAGGAAAAATCTCGTGCGTTAGCCTGCCCTTGTCTGATGCATCCCGCCGATTCTGCCAGTCATCCATAGTTCTTTCTTTGACTCTTCTGGCTTCCTCGGGTGTGACAGAGTTCACCCATTTTCATCTTATCGTCCGACGATAGCCGGAAATGCGAATCTTGCTCCGATACCTTTTGATCTCTCTTATTCAGGGGCGGCGGAAGTTGTTCGTCATTAGGGGGTCAAGAGCCAAAACAAAAGAAAAACTGTATTTTAAGGCTTACACAAAACTTACATAACACGTATAAACTTTTTTTACTTTAACGCCATAACTGATATCATTTTTTTAAAAAAAATATCGGATCATGCACATTTTAGAAATACTACACCATTCTACTAGACGCATATTTGAAAATAATACTCAAATTTGTCTTTACGTACATTATTAATTTAACAACAAAAGTCGTAATTTAATTGCGAGTTGATTATATCTTCTTAGCAACTGACATTTACAGCAGATTATTAGGGGGTGACATGATCCTCCCTGACCCATGTGTTCCACCACCCATGCTCTTATTTATAACGTGAGTCTACTAAGATCAATTATGGTGTCGACTTCAGTAACTCGAATTGCTTTGCTGTGACGTCGTCATCGATACGGGGAACTTAGCGAAATGAGAAAACTTTCCAGCCTTTTGCATATCTGTGGCAGCTGTTTGGCGGCAGACATTAACACTGCACACCAGAGTCACTTTTTAAATTGCGTGTTCATGTGCCTGCGGTCAGCATTTCATTGCGACCGACTGGTATGAGAAAACGTCGTTAGTCCACTTGTTGATGCTCTTGTTTTGATGTTCTATTTAATTAAAAATATATTTAAATCAAAATAGGAAAGTAAATGCTCAAAATCAAAGGGGAAAAAAATCAGGATTTACGAATTTTTTTTTGTGAGGCTAGTACCTTGGGAGTCAACGCGGATATTTCTGGATAATGGATGGATTTGTGCACGCGTGTTTTCAAAATCATTTCGAGTACGGGATTTGGTGGAAAATATTCACAGATTTTTTTTTAAGAAGCTGTAGAAGTGTTCTCTCTGTCACCTGGCAACACTTCCGCCGGACGTGGCGGCACGTGTTTGAGCGGAGGAGCGGTGGTTTGTTGGTGGTTGGGGAAACAACTGCGGGCGTGACTCTAACTTCGTATCATCCGACCTGAAAACATCCCATCATACGCAATCTCCAACTAGCGCGCCTGAGACGTAGAAGCGCGGGAGCACTAGAGTCGACTCAGCCACGCGCATCACATCTCTCGCCGTCTCTATGCGCAAGGCACTGAACTAGTGCGCAGTCTCTCCTTCAGCAACTCACCTCTTCGAGAAGGTTTGAAATCATTTAATAAAGCATCTGCAACATTTCTCCAATGAGCAATATTAAGTGAACCTATCTGCAGAGTCTAGTTTCGTGTCATAGGGTCTACATTTACATCACGGCCGTCGTTTTAAACAACGAACAAACCGATATTGTCGTAAACTAAACTTTTCAACCATGCACCAAACCAACAACGTAGAATAAATGCTTACATGTTAAAAGCTTCGTTCGGCGTGAATTGTATAATTGTAAGATCACTGAACCGAAACCCCGGCAAATGTTTTTAGTTCAGATTGTATATTATCACAGTGTTACTACTGCCGCCCACTGTAACGCCTTGCCGTGTTCAGCCCGTCAAGGGCTTTAGACAATTGACAACTTGAGCAGTAGGCAGTAGGCAGTAGGATATGACAGTGTGCAGTAACCTAACAACAATTAAGTATACAAGAAAAACGCATCTTTAAAGTGTGTTGTTTGAAATCAAGATGTAAATGGACGTTCCTTTAGATGCACTGTTGTTTTCGCAGTAGTTTTAGCAGCAGATAAATATAAATAAAACACTGTTGTGTATACTAAAGTTTTGTGATTTTACTCCTCACTGTTAAATCCTACTGCTAAAGCGAGTAGTATCTTTGCCATACTGTATTTTTATTAAAAACCTATATAATCAAAATTTATGACGAGCCATCAAAAATCAAAGCTTGAAATGACATGATATGGCATTAGAGGGCTACTTCACAAACATTTTGAAGTTTGTGCGGTTTCAGTTATATCCCTATTTTCCCAAGTGGGAGTGAGATTATTAAGTAATGAGACAATTTTTGATTACGGTTACAGATGTGAAAAGAATAATGTAAAAAAGTGGGCGGTTACAGAAATGATCCAGGCAAAAAATAGTCTAGTTTTAGATAGTTTTGGAGCACGTGTAAAACAATTCCCTTTGCCTTGTCGACGCCCAAAATTAAATATAAAACCCCGCGATGCAAGTTACGGGGGAAATTGCTCGAGGACTAGGGAGCTCAAGGGCCGCGATATATGGCGCGGACAGTACGGACACAATCACTGCCTGCGGGATCGGACACCCACCGCAGCGGACCGCAGCTACAATCTATTACCCTCAGCAGCGAGAAAAAAACACTCCTCTCTGACGGGATTCCGATTCCACCGGCCGGATTTGCGTTTTATAAAGTCCATCAAAAGGACAGTAGCGGTCTGTGTTTCGCACCGCCTCGAACGATCGCTTCACACTTGGCCGCGCGGTTATATCTGTCCCCTGGAGAGAACGCTTTCATCCATTCAGTTGCGCAGCGCACGGGTTTAACCCCCGCGTCGCGTACCGTTTCAAGTAGATTACTGGCTGTGAAAACTTCCCGGTGAGTAAGCTTCACGTAAATTAATGAAATTAGCGCGTTATCCGATTTGAACACGAGGGTATTCCTCTGATGACGTTCTATTCCGTGCTGTGTGCAAGCATTTTCTTTTCTTTCGTTGGGAGGGTAGCACACAGTTAATACGGGAATCGTGGTAGTGTGAACGTTCTTTTGCAGGACAACTTATGTAGTGCGAAGTACAAACTAAATGGAAACCTTCGTTTACTGAGTGCCATCAGTGCCATTCATGTTGAATGATATGGTAAATAGTTATGGCACGTATTTGGATTTCAAAATAAAGCTGAAATTTTGATATGAATGGTTTGCCTAGAACCTTGTAATTACTTTCGTTGTAAAAATATAGGAGAATTATGTATAGCATATTCCACATTTTTAGTATAATATGTGGTTAACAATTTTTTAATATGTCATTAAAATAAAATTGAAGGATTTATTAGTTATCTTTGGACATCTATTTTTGTGGAACAAACATATGTGTTACATTTTTCTTATTTTTAATTTTAAAAAACATTTTTTTTTGAAAAATAAAAAATTAAAAAATTGAACGTCTTCGCAGACGCTATACTAATTTACAACCCTTATAACCCAAAGTTTTGTTTTCATTTTCTGTCCTCATGTTGATTTATGACGTAGTTCTATCTAAAGATTTTTCGCCTTGAATACTCTGAAAGATAATGAAGATAAAACAAAACANTGAAAAATAAAAAAATAAAAAATTGAACGTCTTCGCAGACGCTATACTAATTTACAACCCTTATAACCCAAGGTTTTGTTTTCATTTTCTGTCCTCATATTGATTTATGACGTAGTTCTATCTAAAGATTTTTCGCCTTGAATACTCTGAAAGATAATGAAGATAAAACAAAACAAAGATTGTACAGGAACTCTTCTATGCACGTTCTTATTCCAAACACGTTATAAAGAGCCCACGTTAAAGTTGAGGTAAAAAAATATCGGCAGTTTAGGAAAATCTGTGAAATTTTAGAAAACAATCTTACGTTAGAACCTTGAAACCCCCTTATTATTAAGTATTTATGTGCCATAAACTTCTATGAATTGTTAGCTTAGCTCAGTTACGGTGTACATTACTGAACTTCGTGTATGAGTACGACCAAATTCAGTTCAAACGTAATCCCTAGTAGTGAAACGGGTTTCAACGATGGATCAGTATGTTAATCGTCTATCAAAACCAAATTTCGCCTGAGACACATTTTTTTTAACAAACTACCAAACAGGAAGCTTAAATATTTTTTAATTAGACCGATTGATATTACGAAACATTTTTATTATTGTGTAAATTATCAGTTATTCTGGAGGATTTTCTATAACATTTCTATGACTGAATCTCCGGTGGCTTTGCAAGCTAATACATAGCGTCTTAGCTCATGGTCGGAATCAGCTTCAAGCCAAGAATACTTGAGAATACTGAAATGAAACAGCCACTTACGCCACGAAATTAAGCTGTGCACGTCAGCAAAATGCCGTCACTGGTCAGTAAATCAGAGCATATTAACTTACTTGCCAACCGGCAGACCAGCCAATAGGGAATCATCTAGAGCACGGATCTACCAATCAGACACAATGCACTTCCAGAGCCTCTCGCAGACCATCAGCGAATTGGAACGCTGTTTCACTTCTATATATGGTCTATTCACGGTTTCTTCACACTTTTTGAATCAAACCTTTGAAAAATCACCACATGTATGACATGATATTTTTTTTCGAAATATTTAAAGTATCACAAGCGTTTTACACTTCTGTTAACATAAAGGTATCTTATCTTTTGTGACATTGAACTTTCATTTCATTTTACTCATAAATTATAATATTTCCTTTATAATTAGTATGAATAAAAAAAGAGAAAAAAATTGGAGTGTTGGTAATGCCTAGTAAGAAATAGTTTTCATGCAAAATATGATAACATTGAGTGCGCACGAATGCGGTGCGTTGTCCCACTGGTGTAATTTTATGGACTAGTTAAACTTTGTTTGCATGAGGCGGAGAAATATCCTGAAAGTGGAACTTCAGCAGGGTTTCAGAGAAGCTGGCAGTAACCGTGAATGGATTATACTTGCTTATGCTGTGCTGCGGCGTTCATCGACTTGTGAGCACTGAGTGGTGAAGTCAGGAGGTTCGGAACCCACTATAATCAGGAAGTCACGTTGTTCGCCTTTCTGTGCACGACCATGCAACATAAAGTCCGAAGCTAATATTTTATTTCTCCTTTATTCTCACTTTTAAGCAACCATTCTGGTTTTTATGTCTGCTTCCGATATTAACCATATACTTAGCAACGCTATAAACATCTGCTGTCTTATCGTACTGGATAACTACCGAACATGATGTCTTCGTACAAATGTATCATGTGTGGCTTAAGTGCACTATTGTACACTTTTGACGTTCAACCACCTCCTTCTGTCTCTCCTGTAATGCCATCCCCAGTATGGGATAAAGCCTACACAACATATAATTTAGAGTCAAAAATGTACGTGGAACTAACTCGTCTTGCAACTGTTGTTTCAGACCTTATATACGCTGTTTACTGTTAACTATACAGTTTTGAAAGCCCTGTTTAGAATATACATTCCTTCCCATTTGGTATCTTTCCGTCATGAGGCTGATGACTTTACTCATGCGTGGATAATGTCAAATCGAGAAATTGTGCAGGAACGCAAATATGTTACTTACATGATAATTTTTTTTGTTACGTGTGTAAAAGAAATATAAAGCAGATAAAAACAATCCAGGGCCAACAAGTTAAAATATCGCCCTTTTGATGCAGAGTTTAGACACAGAACTCCTTTTTCTACATCTTGGCCAAATTTACTAGAAGAATGCCAATCAACGTTGCCAATCAAACATATGCATTTAGTGGTAGGGAAATTAATTTTTCAAATGTTTATTTCAAAAACGCTTAGCCGCAAACCAGATATAAGTAAGTTTAATGATAAAAATAAATACTCTACTTTTCGCAGTAGTGCCCGACTCTGTTTTTATTTCGGCTCTCAAGACCTCGCTGTTAATGGAGAAGTATCTTTACCGTCTTGGATTTACGTATTTTCCTCTATAATTCAATTTTCTGAGTTAATAATTTAATACCNGAAATTAATTTTTCAAATGTTTATTTCAAAAACGCTTAGCCGCAAACCAGATATAAGTAAGTTTAATGATAAAAATAAATACTCTACTTTTCGCAGTAGTGCCCGACTCTGTTTTTATTTCGGCTCTCAAGACCTCGATGTTAAAGGAGAAGTATCTTTACCGTCTTGGATTTACGTATTTTCCTCTATAATTCAATTTTCTGAGTTAATAATTTAATACCAAGCTAGTCAAGGCATATAGAACATCGTAAGAGTTATTTAGAAATCCAACTTTTTTTCTTACATGATTGGTTTCACAATCTGTAATCGTAATCAAATATTACCTAATTATTTAATGATGCCAATCCCACATGGGAAAATACAGGTGTCAAACTTTACAAATTAATTGAGTAGTCCAGTATGTCATGTTAAGTTTTGATTTTTTGTGTCTGGTCATAAACTTTCATTGCGAAGATTTGTAAGAAAACAGAAGATATAATGGATACTACCCCTTTAAGAGCCACCCAAATCTCTCTACTCCACTCAACTCTTTGTTTTTTTTTTAAATTGTTAAATGAATTGTCAGAGTTATATTTCCAGTCTGGTATGTACTTTTAAGGATTACATTGTGTACGGAATTAAACAGGTCACAGAAACAAGGTTCAGATGTGTTCTGCCTCAGAAAAAATAGCGGTGGAATACCTCCCGCTGTGATAGTCTCTCCCTGACAGGATTACAGGGGCAGGATTTGTGTAATTCCATCATTCGGACAGTCGCGTTTCCCTGCCTCGTTCCCCCTCTCTTCACAGCCGCCCCTTTGACCAACATGGACATTCTTGGCGCGATTATCTACTTATAGAACCACACGGTACTTTACAGCAGGGCTTAACCATAGAAATGCTCACCTTTGGAAATAAAGGCGTGAACTTTGAACTCGAACATCGAATTACGGTCGTATGCTTTTGCGCTACAAAGGAATGGCACCCACTTCGCCTCTGCTTGGAAAATACTGCACGTGTTGAGATTGCTTCAGTAGTTGTAAACACCAGACACTTGTGATGGAATACCAGATAGTTCCTAATAACACAAGTTTCCTGGTGTTCTGTTTAATTAATTGTAAAAAAACAGTTTAGGAATACTTACTTCTAAGTGTACCTGTAATACATACTTTAGGGTGAAATATACATATTTTCAATAAATACGGCATCGATGTTGGTTTAAAATCTTTTAAAGCTCAATTTTTTATGCGAAAACTTTTTTTTACATGTTTTAGGTAAAAAATGTGTTAACTTTCCCTGTTTTATCTTTTCAAAGGAATTGCTTGCTTGGAAGATGAAATTGCATCAGTGATAGGCTCACAAATAACTCACATATACCCGATCACAAACAAAGTCTTTGCTACAAGGAATTAAAAATTTTGTAGGGAATTCATGATTCGCATCCTTAAGTTATAATTAGAGTTGATTTCCTTAAATCATTGTAACAAAGAATACACCAGTAGAGTAAATGCAACTTAATAAAAACTACAGTAGGGGAAACCAAAATGTCAGAAACTATACAGTCAAGGAATAAATGAAAGAAAAGTTTACGTATAACATTTGAAAATATTTTGTTATAGTGAACTTAAAAAAAACAACTTATTTTTCTAATTCACAATTGTGATGATTTAGAAATCATTCTCTTCAACCACCATCCCTTCTTCAAGCAAAAAAATCGGCAATATTATATTGCTTCTAGGTAATAAGATATGTATTGGTTTTTGTAGATTGAGCTCAAAAGTTTGTACCAATTTTTTGTAAACGGCCTGAGTATTAATTTTTATTAATTTACAACATGTACAAATATTCAATAATATTTCATTAACCCAACACACTGACGCGGAAGAAGTAATCATAATATTATATTACTCATACATGAGATACTATATTTCAGAAGCGCCAATCATAATTGATAAAAAATCTGTTCAACTAACCAACTAAAAGCACTTGGTATAACAGGGAAGAAAATTGTATAAAATCATGTTAAAAGTATATTTTTAGATTGGTATTGCAAAACTGACAAATACCAACAACAGAAAGTGGATAACTAAATGACGTATAAATGACTTGTAACATGAGTAGCGTGTAATAAATGTCTAGCGGTGTCCATTCTAGACGTTAACAATGCCTTTGAGGTGGAGGAAAACGTGGCCAAGCGAGGCGGGGTCTACCTTCCGCGAAATCTCCGTCGTTCGCGCGGGTAGGGGAGGGATGATAAAGGCACAATCAGAGGCACAGATGTGATTGACAGGTTCGATTCTGTCCCCGGTCCAGCTCCGCTTCAGCACTTCCCACAAAGGAAACTGACTTCGGTGCTAAAACGGCTCATGTCACGCTGCTTGTTCCGTTTCCTGCACTCCAAGCCCGGATCAGTGACACCAATCAGTGTAATGATATTCACTGAAAGTCAGTTGATAAGCTTCTTCTGATCGGGAAATCAAGAAAATGAACCGGGAACAAGTGACTTATGGCAGTGGAATTCTCGAGACATTAAATGGGAATCACAAATAAACGAGTCAATTTTACAAATAAATCAGTGAAATTAGCCTTCACATTAATAAGTTATCTGGGACTGATTATCAGTAGCTCAATTTTCAGTGGTTTTCACTGATTTGGCTTAATTCTCACTGGTTCAGATTTAGAGTGTGGTGAAAATAGTATCCGCAACGTGAACGCTTGTTTGGCAGTCAGGTTAAATAACACGTTATTTAGGTCAAAACAGATTTTTTTTTTGTTTCACTAGATTAACTGAAGGAGTATTGATAATTATATGAAGAATCTACACTCTAAACTTGAAACAGTGAGAATTGAGCAAAATCAGTGAAAACAGTGAAAATTGAGCAACTCTTAATCAGTGCCAGACAATTAATTAATATAGTGGCTGAATTTCACTGATTTATTTGTGAATTCCACTGCTGTAAGTCACTTGTTACGAGTTAATTTGCTTGATTTGCCAATCGGCGGGAGCTTATCAACTGACTTTCACTGAATATTGTTTCACTGATTGATATCACTGATTCGGACTTAAGAGTGCAGGACACATTTATTTTACTAAGATTTACAACAATTTACAGTGACTCAAAATTGCTCCGATTAACCATTTTCCGTTGCCGTTCAACGCTCGTGAATAAGTAGCAGCTTATTAACAAAATTTTCAGCTAGCAATTTCACCAATTGAAATCACAGATTCAGTGTTAGAATATTTGCATTATGGTCAAAGAAGAAACATGTTGAAACTCTAATATTATTTTTTAGAAGCAATCAACACTTGAACAGTGCCGAAGTAGTGTTTTATGTCCTCTGGTTCATGTAAAATCTTATCTTTGAGTATTTCTTTGTGTCTACAAAAGAGCTGAGTAAACCCACTTCAGATAATATTTACCCACGAAATCTTTCAAAAGAGGAGTGTATCCACTTAAAACGCAGAGAAACAAAATTGCCATTAGGTGGTTTATATTTCGAACAGAATCTATATAGGTGATTACGTGGAAATTGAATACCACGTGTACTAAAAGAGATGCAGCGTAAGGAATTTTAAAACTAGTGACTATTTAGCCAAGCTGACTTTAAGTCAAGTTTCCATTAGACCAAGGCGCTTATAGACGAAGTCACTTTCATGCCAAGAAATGCGTTCTTCAACCCTATACATTAACGTTTGTGAAAAATGCAACACCAAGAAGGATACATGTAATTTTAAATGAACTTTATACCCCATATTAGGTACATGGCAATACACAATTGATTAGGATTACAGAACTGTGTATGATCTCTGTCCTTGAGAATTCAGTATGTTGTGAAGCCTCCACGTGCTGCAATCAGAGCCCCTAAACGGCGTGGCATGGAATCAAAGAGGACCTGGATATGTTCCAGAGGAATCTCCCACCACGTGATTTGTATGCGAGTGAATATATTCCTTATGTACTTGCATTATACGAAATTTTGTATCTTCATGGCACCACGAGGGGCTGATACAGCGCAAGTATGCTAGCAAGCATCATAACTCTTTCTGGGCATAATGGAAGTGCACAAAGTTTGTGGCAAAAATGAACGCCGATAATGGGTGATTTAGCTCTCGCTTCTGACCTTTCGAAAATTTATTGTTCGCATGTTTATGTGATACACTGGCTGAAACATTGCCGACATGCGTATGTATCTCTGCAGGTTCATAAAGAACTGGGGACTATTTTAGAATCGGTATTTAGCTCTGATATTATGACGCATACCCCGTAATTAAAAAAAAAATTATATTAGGAGACCCGAGTTTTTTTTTCACTGGTCAGGTTTTTTATGTGTGAACATAGACGTTTCCTCTGAAGGTTCAAGATTACTACAATTTAAAATACTAGGGTTTTTTCACCTCGAAATATCGCTTCGATCGCAAATATAAATATGTAGCACTGTTCGGGACATGAAGTGTATTATCTTAAGTTCGTTACTGGGTAATATTTTGCACCTTATTTCTGTAATGGGTGGCCAGTTTCTTTTATCTTAATTTGGTTTCATACGCGCGCGTGTGTATATATATGTATATATATATATAATCGGTGCAAAAATTTCTTAGGTTTTCCCGTCGCAACAAGGGTTAAATATTGTATTTAAGAAAGGAGGTTTACACTCGTATTTACAGATATGTGTGGGACGAATATGCTGTTAGATTTCTTCCTCTCAAACGGTTTAACATTAATTGACGACTGTGTAAGTATATGCATCAGCGTACGAAAGGAGTCGTTCACTGGATAACGATGAGAATAATAATGACCCGATTTGGTATATATTCCTAGAGTTATCAGACTGGTCAACAACGGACCGTGTGCGAAATGGTACCTCTAAATACCTGTAAAATGCAAAATGGTATCTCGGTACGCCTTAAATAAGCAAGGAATTGCTGATACCAAATAAATATTTGTGCTCAATATAGTGATTCTTTTTAAGTTAATACGTACACAATTATTCGCATGATGTGTTGCATATTTTTTAAAAATGTTTTTCGTCCTCGAAACGTGGCTGGCTCTTTATTCTGAAAACCCGATGCTGCGGATTCGGTATGAGAGAAAATGGCGCAACCCCTTTCCTCTTATAATGAACACACATAAATAAGTTTTATTCGTGACTGTATTAGATTCTAGTAAAATAGTAAGAGTGAGTTTACATAACCTAGATGGTGTGGAAGCCTCCCCCCCCCTCCCCGGCGGTCAGTGCGCTAGGGCAAAGTGCAATTCAACACCTGGTGCAGGGCGGCTGGCCGTGTGCGCGAGCTCAGATTACGACTGTGCGTGCCTCTCGTTTACTTCTCTAATGGGACTTGTGACCAGTTCTTTAAGTATGCTTTTGTCTTAATAGTTTTATAATGCGTCTATCAGTCTCGCCTTCAATTGGGATATTTCGGGCTCTGTGTATGTATCTGTGTAGGTGTGTGCGTGCGTGTGTTTGGCGTATGAGCAAATGGAGAATGATCGTTTTCCCCCCTTATTCCATGGTTTTACAGCATCACAAAGTATCTTTGGTTTCGCCAGATTTAATAAAAAATTTCACATTCGATTTTTTTTATACGAACATAAACAAAGGTGGATTAGAGCCAGTATTTATTTACAAAGAAAAAAATTGAAAATCGAATTAATTTTCTACGTTCGAAAGGGATTAACATAACTCTAAAATTTCATGGTCTTCATAATGCACAGGCTGCAATATGCTTTAATTTTTTCGCAGTTGTGAAGTCTTTCCTTATATGTCTCGACGAGGTTGAAGAAAGAGAATGAGAGCTGTAAGCGCGTGTCTTTACTTGAATTTGTATTGTGGTATAAATCTGCATGGTGGACTAGCATCTCGGGAATAAAACTATGCTTTAATTAGCGTAATTTATAAAGAGTGAATTAGAAGCCGCACACATGTTCGCATGTCACTTTTCATTCGGCTAAAGTCACGTAGTAGTGTTTTTGGGACTCTGAGGGGGAGGGTGGGGTAGTTTTACTGCGGATCAGATATATATCCTAATGGAGCGAGCTCACACGAATGTATGAAAATACAGAAATTTGTTTGCCGAAGGTAACTGTTATTTTATGATTTTGTACTTGTGGTGGGTGTACCTATACGCTACCGTCTTCTCAAGGTGAATATTTTTTTCCTGCAAAACTTACTATTTGTGCATTATTTATGGGTATAAAGAATTTTATATGCTGACAATGAGTGCTAGAAAAATCGCCTCACGTGGATAAACCATAGGGGTATATTTTCCCGCTGCCTAAATTTCCTAATGCACTGATTTTAAACTTGGGAGGAAAGAGTTTTAATAATGAGCGTCTATGCCTGGGTTAGGAGGAATGCGTGGGATCCTTCACTGTGCGTATCGCATACCGCGAGGAGCAGTGAAGTGGTTTTAACTCTATTTTTTTTATTTATTAGAGCCATGATTACTTTATATATAGCAGCATACCGCATCTGTACATGACACATGATTTCTTCCAATTTCTAAACACATATTTTATATAATTACGTTCGTACACGTTATATATATATATATATATATATATATATATATATATATATATATGTGTGTGTGTGTGTGTGTGTGTTTTACGTTAGTGGCAGCTAGAGTCTCATTGAATATTTTTTTCTTTAAATTACAACAAAACTGAAAGCAGTGGATGTGATTCCATCCCTGTTCCGTACAAAAAAATCGCACGCAGTTTCTTAACACGAAACATCCCAGTTCCGCATCCATCGGTTTTAAAGGCCAAGTTTAGCCCTGAATACAAAAATTAACAGTTAATTTATTATTAAATATACATTATTAAAATATATTACATTATATTATATTACGGTATATTATATTATATGCTATATTATATTATGATATGTAATATTGTTATATATTATGTTTTGATATATTATTTGTGATATATTATATTTTGACATAATATTTTTATATATATTTTGATGTATAATATTTTGATATATAATTCTAGATATATTATTTTTGATATATTAGGTTTTTTATATATTAGTTGTGATATATTATATTTTGACATAATATTTTAATATATATTTTGATATACAATTTTTTGATATATAATTCTAGATATATTATTTTTGATATATTATGTTTTGGTATATAATTTTTTTGTGAATTATAGTTGAGGTATAATTTTTTGATATATTATATAACGTTACCTATATTATATTATGATATTTATTGTCTTGATATCTTGTGGCAGCTTGCAAATCTGGAGCACTAGGTTGGACTGGCGAGATGCACCGCGCGCAGTACATGTGCCTCTGATGCGCAGACGTCGAGGACGGGCCCGCTAAAGACGCCGGCAGCTCACAAAGGAGCTGCGAGACCGCAAGGGGTCTCCGCCCATCCAGTACCCCCCTCCCCATCGCCGGACCCCCTACCGCCGTTTCCGCTTCCACGGGTCATCGTTAAATCATTCCGCTCGCCGGCCCCCAAACTTCCGGCCCGCTCTACCGGACGAATGCCATTATCGAGCGTGCCCCGGGACGCCGAGATGTCAATATTTTCATTATATTTAGTCATCTGCCATAATTCCCCAGCGCCGGCGGCATTGTCGGGGCAGGAGGCAGGGCTTGCTCCGAGGCGCAGCGGCCGGTAGCGAAGCGTGGCGGTTCGAGTGCGCAGACGTTAAAATAAAAAAAAAAAACATTAAATAGAAGGGCGTGTGCTAACGCTCGACGGCGTGTTGATCCGTGAAGAAGCCACTAGCCGTCGGCGCTCTTGGCGAGTCGGCAGGCTCGCAGCGGGCACTCGAGTGCCTTGGGGTTCGGATTCCGGCTCGTGCGGCCATCGCAGACCCCCTCCCCCCTCACTCGAGAAAGAAGAGATACTTTCGAGGACTCTGGCTGCCAAACATACAGCCACGGAGTTTATAGTCTGCTCGCGGTATCTTCGCACTTTTTGAATCGAACCTTTGAAAAACCATCCCACATATGGCGGGTTTGGTTGTTTCCTAAATATTCCATGTATGACAAGCATTTTATACTTCTCTTGAAACAAAAGTACCTTATTTTTTTGTTACATTGAACTTTTACTTATATTTTTATCTATAAATTATAATACTACATTAAAAAATATATGAATAAAACCAGTGAGAAAACAGGTGTGTTGGTAATGTCTATCAGAAAACAGTTCTTACGCAAAATATCATTACACCGAGTGTGCACGAATGAGGTGCGTTGTCCCTTCGGCGTAATTTTTCTAGACTCTTGGTTAAGGTTTATATGTATGAAGCGGAGGAGTGTCTTGGAAGTAGAACTTTATCAGTGCTTCAGAAAAGTTGTAAGTAACCGTGTAAGGGCTATAAATGGGTAATCAATGTTAAAGAAATCCCTTCTGAATCCATCAGTTTTAAAGACAGCTAACTGTTTCGAACAAAAAAAATATTTCAGCAATTTTCTTAGAGAATAGGTATTGCAGCGTTAAAAAAAAAGTTACAAAATATTATATACATATATAAAATATAATATAATATATATTATAAAATACAAATTTTAATATTAAATTTAAAAAAACTTTAACATTGGCTGTTTTTTTTTAACGTGTCAGTATGTCTCCGAGAATATATTGTTGTTTGAAACGGATACCTTTAAAATTAATGCATTGAGGAGGAATATCGTTAACATTGATCCCCCATTTAAACTCCGTGTCTGCAGTCTTGGTACGCTGCGCTGCGTCATATTTGAAATGCTGTTTCATTTTTGACGAAGTTGGTGAACGTGTCCGCGCTACGTTTACCTACGACAAGAATACGTACCTCAGACAGGGGTGGGACTTTCAAGATACCACGCGTGCTGTAAATTTATTATGGAGCCCTCCATCATCGTCAAAACGGCTTCTTCAGACTACTGTGTCCTAAAAAATACTGCCCGGTTACAAGCCAAACTACGATAAAGACTGTTCACTGTGTAAACTCAGAAATTTTGAAAGCCCTGCTTAAGATCTACTTGTATGCATATAGCTTATTCTTCCACCACATGCAGAATTAACATTTCCGAGGCCCTGGTCACTTTATTCATGCGTCGGTTAAGTGAAACTGTAAAATTACCAGGAAATAATTTTTCCGAATTTGTTATTTTTTTTACACTTTGGTGCATTAAAAAAAACAGAAAGCAAAATAAATAATGTCGGTATTCATAAATGTTTACCTAACACTCATAATTCAACGTTAAAGCACGGAGCCACTTCCCCCCCCCCCC
>NQII01000583.1:918318-958957 GCA_002778355.1 Clitarchus hookeri | reverse complement strand
GTCCTTACCAACTTTACAAGAGACACGCCAGTCTGTGTGTCCATTGAAATACACTGAAGAGCCAAGAAACTGGTACACCTGCCTAATATCGTGTAGGGCCCCCGCGAGCACGCAGAAGAGCCGCAAGACGACGTGGCATGGACTCCACTAATGTCTGAAGGTGTGCAGGAGGCATTGAAATCTGCGCCAGTTTGAGAAAGGGTTGCACGTTTGTCACGTTTAATGATTCTCGTCAGTCATCGTTTGTCCCGTTCGTTCACGATCTTTTTCCGGCCGCAGCGATGTCGAAGATTTGGTGTTTTACCGGATTCCTGATATTCACGGTACACTCGTGAAATGGTCTTACGCGAACATCCAAATGTTATCACTACCTCGGAGATGCAATGTCCCATCTCTCGTGCGCCGACTATAACACTACGTTCAAACTCACTTAAATCTTGATAACCTGCCATTGTAGCCGCAGTAACCGATGTAGCTGCCGACCGCATCGCGTTACTCTGATTGGTTCCATACCTCTGTTATTTGCATACGCACACATATACCGGTTTTTTGGCTCTCCAGTGCATATGCAGATAGGGGCAGTGACATTTTTCAAAGGTTTACTTCAAAAGTGCTTACTTTACCTTGAACAGCCTATACCTGCCTGTATTGAACGTTTCTACAGACTTCCCACCAGTAAAGCTATAGGGTCGCTTTGAAGTCCCGCAGGTACAAGCAGTACGGCAACACTGCACGTTAGTTCAGAGCCTTGCGCTTAGCGGCGATGGCTCACTTGATGTGCCAGTGCCGTCCTTATCGCTCCTGCGCTTCTTGACATTAATAGCTCCAGGTAAGCAGGCCCATTAAAATTACATGTCTAGGCCTCCCGCCCTCCTTTTCCGTGCCGTCAGCCGGGAACAAACTAACGACCTCACAAATTCGAGGCATGTATGCTACCGCATGAAAAAGGCCAGTTTCTGTGCTTAGTGAACCTACGTTAGAAAGTTGCTCCATGACGGCACTAGAAATCAAGCTCTCATTATTTAAGTTACCTGTACTTGATGGCGAGATCTAAACCCAAGCCCCCGTCATGAAAAAGAGCATTTACTTCTTACAATTTCATGTTTATTTTTCTGTTTTCACTACCGGCTCTTGGGAAAGGAAGAGTGCCGGTAATTTTTATATTCTCATTTGTCCTTCATGCAGCTTATAGTTTAGACTCAACATCGTAACTAAACGATAGGTTGTGCTCCATCACAAAGCTGATTCAACGCTAAAATATCCCGGCCATTCGTTCCTTCTTGTTGCTCACAATATGAAATTTAAAGCACGAAGTACACTCATTGCCATAAAATTTGCGCATCCTGTAAAAATTATTTGGCAACAGTCGATTAATGCAAAAATATTTTCGCGTTATTCAAACCAAATTCAATACCCCTAGTTATTTTTGAACGTAACTCTTTTCTCGCGATTTTTTTTCTGCCCAGTATTAAATTTAATTCCTTTAAAATGACGCTGTTTGTGAACAAACAGGATTGAGGTATTACACCGTAAAAATCGTAAATTTATTCAGGAAATATTTTGGTTTCTTATACCTTTCAAATTTTTTCGACCTGTCTGGCAAGTTGGAGCAGTTTTCTATTTTTCATTTTCAGACAACTAGAGCGGTTACGTGCTCCCTTCTCTGTCAATTATAAGCAAATTGAAGACAAGCATTCTGAAGTTTCTTATTCTATATTTGTGAATTTTTTATTTTCATATAAACAGGCCTGCGCAATAGTTATATTCCATTCACGGTTACCTAACACTTTTCTGAAGCCCTGCGAAAGTTCTGCTTCCAGGATTTTTCCTCCACCTAGTGCAAACTAAGCTTAACTAAGTCTAGAAAATTAAACCAAAGGATGACGCGCCGAATTTGTGCGCACTCAGTTGTAATGATATTTTGCATGAAAACTATTTCTTACTAGGCGCTACCAACACACATGTTTTCTCACTGATTTTATTCATATTTATCATAAATGAAATATTATTATTATTTACAAATAAAATACAGGTAAAACTTCAATTTAACGAAAATAAGATACTTTCATGGCAACAGAGGTATAAAACGCTTGTGGTACATGGCATATTTAAAAAAATAACTAAATACGTGATACACATGGGGTGATTTTTTAAAGGTTTAATTCAAAAAGTGTGAAGAAACCGCGAATAGACTACAAATATGAATAGAATGAAGAGATCGCAAACTTTAATTTTTAAGCTTGTCGGTAAGTTGTGTATGAATTTCTGAATGTACCCAAGCCGATAGTATCCTGTTTGCACCAACCCTGATATCTGCTTGACCCAGTTAAAATTCGTGTTGAGTTTAATGCCTAAACTCTTGGCTTTTGTCACCTCAAGGATTATCTGATCATTTATTTATTTTACTTGATTAAACTTTGTCTTTTTTATATCTGTGATGTTTTGATTTCCATGTAGGGGCAATTATTCAGATTAATTTTAGGGCTGTTTTCGCCACGCCACCGATTAATTATCTCAAGATCTTCGACTTACAGTGACACAGTTCTTAAGTTAATCTGCCTGATAAAAAAGGGAAAGTTGAGAATCGATATAAAATAAATACAACATAATGTTATACATAACAAACATACTTAGTTTTTCCAATTACAATATTGTAAAAGGCCTTTCNGAAATACACTGAAGAGCCAAGAAACTGGTACACCTGCCTAATATCGTGTAGGGCCCCCGCGAGCACGCAGAAGAGCTGTTTGTGAACAAACAGGATTGAGGTATTACACCGTAAAAATCGTAAATTTATTCAGGAAATATTTTGGTTTCTTATACCTTTCAAATTTTTTTGACCTGTCTGGCAAGTTGGAGCAGTTTTCTATTTTTCATTTTCAGGCAACTAGAGCGGTTACGTGCTCCCTTCTCTGTCAATTATAAGCAAATTGAAGACAAGCATTCTGAAGTTTCTTATTCTATATTTGTGAATTTTTTATTTTCATATAAACAGGCCTGCGCAATAGTTATATTCCATTCACGGTTACCTAACACTTTTCTGAAGCCCTGCGAAAGTTCTGCTTCCAGGATTTTTCCTCCACCTAGTGCAAACTAAGCTTAACTAAGTCTAGAAAATTAAACCAAAGGATGACGCGCCGAATTTGTGCGCACTCAGTTGTAATGATATTTTGCATGAAAACTATTTCTTACTAGGCGCTACCAACACACATGTTTTCTCACTGATTTTATTCATATTTATTATATATGAAATATCATTATTATTATTTACAAATAAAATACAGGTAAAACTTCAATTTAACGAAAATAAGATACTTTCATGGTAACAGAGGTATAAAACGCTTGTGGCACATGGCATATTTAAAAAATAACTAAATACGTGATACACATGGGGTGATTTTTTAAAGGTTTAATTCAAAAAGTGTGAAGAAACCGCGAATAGACTACAAATATGAATAGAATGAAGAGATCGCAAACTTTAATTTTTAAGCTTGTCGGTAAGTTGTGTATGAATTTCTGAATGTACCCAAGCCGATAGTATCCTGTTTGCACCAACCCTGATATCTGCTTGACCCAGTTAAAATTCGTGTTGAGTTTAATGCCTAAACTCTTGGCTTTTGTCACCTCAAGGATTATCTGATCATTTATTTATTTTACTTGATTAAACTTTGTCTTTTTTAAATCTGTGATGTTTTGATTTCCATGTAGGGGCAATTATTCAGATTAATTTTAGGGCTGTTTTCGCCACGCCACCGATTAATTATCTCAAGATCTTCGACTTACAGTGACACAGTTCTTAAGTTAATCTGCCTGATAAAAAAGGGAAAGTTGAGAATCGATATTAAATAAATACAACATAATGTTATACATAACAAACATACTTAGTTTTTCCAATTACAATATTGTAAAAGGCCTTTCTTTTTCTGATGTGACAATGGCTTTTCGACACCTCAGAAGCTTGGAGAGGAAAATATGGTAAAAAGGTAAGAAATTGTATAGAATTTTTTTTGTCTCTAGGTGGCGTATGTACTGCTATTACACTGTTTTTTAAGCAATGTATCACACGTTATATTACAAAAGCTGGCAAAAACTGACAAAAGTTGAAAGGTAAAATGGGAAAAATGTAACGGAATTTAAACTACGGTCCTCTGACTGATCTAGAACTCAGGTCTATACTTCTACTTAAGCTTAATAATTAAGAGAACGTTCATTAATAAATTTCTATAAAATGTTATTTAAAAAATTTATACGTGTTTTTGTATAAAAATAATGCTTTTGTAAACGAAGTATTAAATACGAAGAATCATATTTTCACATGTTTGATAAAGTTGCGACAGAATTTTAGGATATAAGGGCAACGCATACTAGCCCTATAGCCTGATATTCTGTAATCAAATACTTTTTTTAATTTGGAGATAAAGGCATAAACATTGAGTCTTAGACTGAAGCCATTGTCTGAGTGGAAGTGCCTTAACCAACTATATGAAAAAGGGTGAAAAATACCAGTAGTTACATTATTCTCTGGGCGAGGGTTTCATCTACCGCCAAGCATTACATTTTACCTCGTCTTCGCCACTCGGTGTCAGCTTACTTAGTTAAACATGTTAAGCCGTCTGTGAACATTGATATATTATTACAACATCCCAGGTTAGTTGAATAAATCTGAAGTTTTTTAATCACTTGTGTCATTATTTATTGCTCATACAGTTTAACGCCCTTGCAAAAGATCGACCATATTTTCAAAGTTATAAGAAAAAATTCCATATTTCAGAAATAAAACAATTTACTGAATCTGTACAAGATTTTTAAAAACATAATGCTTTCATACTTTTTTTTCCTTCTGCCTCTGTAATACAAAATTGATGCGTTAAATACATACGATGTAGTGAATTTCCTCCCGCGTTTTAAAATTTAAAAACAACAATACCACGTTGGTGGTAATTGTAAGTAGGTTAACTCTATTTTTGTTTCCCCTGCTTTTTTTTTCTGTCCTCCGCCGTCTTCCACTGCTGTCAAATTTGAATTTATACGAGACTGTCAGTCAAACAAGGATGTCGATACGGTCAATTAGAATGTCGGGCGGTGTGCCATCGTGACACGACATTCATGAATGTTCAAAATGAGGGGTTGGATGGAGGACTGACGGTGAATACGTCACTCGCAAACAGATTATTATTGTGTGCAGAGTATGATTATCCATGACAGCGTATCAACGCCTGAAGCAAACCAAACTGGTTATAAAATTCTGCGCATTGTGTAGGTATCAGCAACTCACACAATTTGCATGTACAAAAATATAAAATGTCGGAGTTTAAAAAATTAAATGATTGTATTTTGGCAAATATTACATTCTGAGCACATGACACGATATCATTTTAGCTCATAACTTTTCAGTAATCACAACGTGTTTTGACTCCAAACTGTAAGGTTTTATCGATGCCACATTTTGTGAGTTCACTTTGCCCATGATTTCGTCACGTAGAAATTGCTGGTTAAACGTTCAAATAAGCCATTTGTTTTCCACGCACATTAAGTCCTGTGAATATTTATTGAGATATTCAAAGGTTGCATTCGATCCTACTGCAAGTTCTGGGAAGTTCATAGTTCTAATTCGAAGACAGTTTTTAAAACGGAACTGAACAAACTTCTAGTTTAAATTTAAAGAAACCTGTTTTTATGCGGCAAAATTTTACTTCCTCATTGAATATTCTCAAACCAACATAAACGTACAGCATAACAAAATTTTTTCGATATAACTCATGAGCATACTTTTCTCTACATGGATGCAAATAATCTTGATGAATTTCTTAAATGGTTATACGGTACGTAGATTTTGACGTCCTTTTGACAACAATGTCATTAGAGATGCGGCCAGAAACAAATGCAGTACTATAAAGACAATTAAAAATACACGCGTGCCTCACCTGGGCCTCGAACACAGAACGCTTCGTACCGTACTCTGGCGTGCAACCAACCGCATTACAGAGGTAGGATTCGGAGCATCACATTCGGCAGTAACCAGTCTTAAGTGTTGGTAGATTGGGTTTACCAACTTTAAATATTTACAGGGACATCATTTTGAAAACAAGTGTGTGTTACTTCAATCATGTAAGTTAACATAGCCTACCGTAGCACTACTTGTGTGAAGAATTTGTGGAAATAGGTTGACTGGTTCCCGAGATGTGTCATAAAAGCTTTAGTTTCTCATTTAGTTCTATAGTACGAAAAGGCCTAAAAAAAAGGATCACTTAAGGCATATCTGATGATTCTAATCGATGCTGTCAGCATAACATGTTTGGTTGAAATAGGTCAAATTATTTCATAGATATAATAAACTTGTCTAAATAATTTAAATTGCACCTCATGATGTAAAGGGCGTTGCCGGTTTTATTGGCATGGTTCAGTTCTTTGGTTCATGCATCCCTCATCTCGCAGAGAAAACTGCACCTTTAAATAAATTACAAAAAAGAATGTGAAATTGGAATGGGGTGAAGGCCAACATACTGCATTTGAAATGTTAAAGAGTGAAGTTATTATTCCTCCAGTTATTCGGATGGTGGACTTTTTAAAATCCTTCATCTTACAAACGGATGCCTCTAGTTGGGCTGTGAGGGCGGTCCTTGTCCAGAAAAGTGATGGTGTCCACCAGCCGATCGCTTTTGCATCTCAGACTTTAACTTCCCAGGAAGGAAAATAATCAACCATATATGAATTATAATGTTTGGTTGTTGTTTTTGGCATAGAACAACTTCTAGACAGTATTGGGAAAACTCAGAATTCTTGTTGGAGACAGACAACCAAACCTTGTCCTGGCTCTTGGCTCACGCGCGACAGTTAGGCAAGATTGGTCGTTGGCTGATGCGCATTTCCTCATTAAAATTTAAAGTGCACCATATAAAGGGCACACAGAATGTGGTCGCTGATGCCCTTTCGCGCATGTTTGAAGGTAGAGACACTGAAGTGGGTGATACTCCTATAAGATATAATATTTCATCTGAATTTCCTTTGACCTTTACTGACATCTAAGATCATCATCAGCAGATCATCAGTTACAAAATATTTTTCAAAATATAAATTCTGGCATTGACTAAAAACCTTATTTTCTGTCAAAGGATGTTTTGTGTTGCAAATCGAAGTATAACAGAAAGTGTATTGTTTTACCTGCCCACCTGTGATCTATGTTATTTAAGTACCTCCATTCCTCTCCGATTGGAGGTTATCTGGGCTCATACAAGACTATTGAAACAATACACAAAATATTTATTTGAAAGGGAATGAATGCTGATATTGTGAGCGAGTTAAGTTGTGTTCTCTATGTGCCCTTAGTAAACCGGCACAAAATACCCACTTGGGTCTCCTCACCTCAGAAAATGTAGAAAAACCTTTGGAATAGTTTTTTATAGATTTTGTAGGTCCATTCCCAAGGTGTAAATCAAGTAAAAATATGTTATTGGTTTGTGTAGATGTATTTTCTAAATTTATGTAACTCATCCCACTTAGAAAAGCTGACTGAGTTTCAACCATAATATTTCATATATTTTAACATTATACATATATATGTTTCATATATTCATATATTTCAACATTTTTGGATTCTTTTAATTGTTAACTCTGATAATCGGTCTCAATTTGTTTCTCGACTTTTCAAGCATATGTGCTTTGTGAATGGGATTCGCCACATAAACTAATCACCATACTATCCTACTCCTTCTCACGCGGAAAGGTTTAATCGTAACCTCCGTTCTGTGATAATTGCGTTTCATGCGAAGGAGCATAATAACTGGTATAGGAATATTTCATGGCTACAAATGGCATTTAATTATGACCGGCATGAGTTACACAAAGGTACATATTTTAGCCTTATTTTCTTGAATACACTAAATAACCCTTTGTCAAATCTTTGGAATTTAAATTTCCTTCTCCCTTATGACCCAAAAGATGTTAAGGAAGTCTGGGGAGCTGCCTTGAAGAATCTAAAATGGTCTCACCATAAGAGCCGTATTAAACACAGCCGAAACAGGATTGGTGGCCTAGTTTTGTGTAAGGCACATACCACTAATAAAAATGTTGACAACAAACTGGCTAATCTCTCGTATATATGGACAGGCCCATTATAAATAAAACGTTTCCTTACTCCTGTTACTGCAGGTCTTGCGGAACCCAGTACAGGAACGTATGTTACAAGAGCTCATATTTCCCACTTAAGTAGATTTCTTTCATAATGCCAAAAGTAGGATATTTTATCTTCATTTGTAGTTGCCGGAGCTGCAGATCTACACTACACACATATTTTTCCTTGTGCTTTCGTTAATTTTAGTTGGTCGACACCAACTTCTTCATTTTCAGCGCCCTGACCCGATTTTGACCGTTGCCTGATCAACCATGCGTCCTAGTCCTTTAGGGGTATATTGTATTCTGCGCACATATATTATTCGTTTGTTAAAAAAAACTATGGTACTATAATTAAGTTATGGAATTTATTTTATTGTATGTTATAATTCCTTGTCTTGAGAGTTCAGTTGATTTAGGCGTTTTGGGTATGTTCTAGTGTAAATGTAGCATAGTGGATGTTGTCACTTTATAAAATGTTGTTGATATCAGCATTTATTAGTTTGTAGGGAAACCTTATGTTTGTTTTAGCTTTATTTGTGAGTGAGTGCTTGCGGGGTCACCACGTCGTGAGCCGTGCCTGTCTCTCCGGCTACCATCGCCACTCTGTGCGTGTGTTTTGCAGTGACGGTAAACCAGCTCAAAACAGGTTTTATTTTCGAAAAGGAGCACAATATTCTGTTTACTGACAATTATTACTCTATTGTCCTGGACTTTAACCTTGTGGAATTACAAGGTGAGTGTTTCAAATTGGAGAACATGTTGAAAACAGTGCTTTTGATTCATGACAAGAAATTTACTCATTCACCTATGGGCACGTATTTTCATCAGAACTTTAATTTGGCAGTTCAGCCACTCGAACAATCCCTTTTAGCCTTCAAAACAGAGGCTACTACTTTAACAACTTTGCTACCGTTGGCCAGTAAGCGCCATAGAAAAGCAATCTTAGATTATTGTGGAAAGGTGTTTATAACTGTATTTGGAACTTTGGACAGTGATGATTTAGAGAACTTGGAAAGAAGACTAAATTCCTTGTCTGAAACCCAAAATGATATTTTCATTAATGTGGGAAATCACATAATGCTAATCAAAAACCTTGAAGACCGTGTGATGAATAATACTAAATACATCCAACAATTGTCTTCCAATTATATACAACATTATAATTTTTTGGTCTCAAAACTGAATTAATTTTTAGAGGATGTTTTAGCTAATATGATTGCATTCGGTTTTGGTGTAGACCTAAATACCATGTTATTGCGTGTTAGTGAGGCATTGGGCAATTCAAGGCATATGTGTTTGTTTCTATTCTGAGCAGCATTCAACATCTGATCACCTTACCGATTCGTACGATATCCCCATGCCTCGTTGGAAAATCTTTACATATATTATGGGTTAAGATCTGTACAAGCCGTTGTTTTAAACTCTTCTCTTAACGTAATTGTTAATGTTTCTCTAGCGAACAAAGATATTATTTTGAACGCAAACATGTTTTTACACTTCCATTTTCGGTTCCAAATCCCAATAGATATTTGTTATTATCTCTGGTTGAATACTTAATTGTCCGTTTAGACAGAAAACATGTTGCACCTGGTACTGTTAATTTTTTGTCTGCTTGTAGAATGCATGGAGTAACCTTATGCCCCAAAGTCTTCCAATTTTTTGATGCGCGTGTTAATAATTGTAAATTTAACTTGTTTCGTGGTAATTCTCCTCTTAAAATATGTGATAAATCATTGTGAGTTTGATTTTCCCTTTCTTACACAGGACAAATTCAGTTTGCAGGTATACAACAGAAGCATTCCAGCCTGTTACCTTAACACTAAGTGGTGCCGGTTTTATTTCCAATGTCACTCATTGTGACATAGTTAGCCAGCCATTCAAAACTTTTGCCACGGTATTCATTTTCAGCAATCCTTGCCCATCATTCACGTTACTGAGAGAAACACTAACGTGACCTCTCTACATTTTTCAAAATTACCTCATATTTCGTTTAATGGCTCTATCTTTAAAGAACTTGATGGCCTTCTTGCTTCCCAACCACATGACACTGACTTACATGATGTTCTCCACCTCCTGCGTCCTCACCAATCCTTAAAACCTGACAATGTTCTTAACATTACCTCTGTGGCTATTTTTGTGTTTGTGATTCTTGGTGTTATTGTTGTAATTGCTGTTTTTGGCCTAAATTGTTTTATCGTACTAGGTCCTCTGCTCAGTATTCTCATCTACCTACTTTGCCTGAGCGTTCTGTTGTGGTCACCTCGCCCACACCCCCTGCTCATGTGGAAGATTAAATTGGTCATTTGTTTGGGTAATGTAGCTTAGTTGGTATAAGGTATGTTTGAATTTTGTATTTTAGTTTATAAACATTCGCTATCACCACTGCCCGGTTTTCAGACGTGGTCTGTTTTAGGAGGAGCGGTATGTGCCGTTTAAAATTTTTGGAGCATCTTGCTTACTAATAATTATGTTGTTTCCTTACAATTTGTTAAGTTTTATTCCTTTTTTTTTTTGGTAAATTTTGTTCCTGGTTTCCACTGCTATCTGTTGTGCAATGTTCGAAAATTATTGTAAAATATTTTGTCATTATAAAATGGCAGTCACTAATGAATAATTTAAAAGTAAAAATTAAAAGGACATGTTTTTTTCTTCAAGTAAAATATGTGACAAAATATTTTGTAATTTTATTAGTAAAACTTTGTCCTTGGTCAGTTTTAATATGGTAGACATAAATTATGACATTTTTGTCGGCACTTATACTCTCTAAATTGAAAATCAAGGCTGCGTTGTCATAATTAATTGTAAAAATAATATTTTTAGTAGTATTATTTGGATCCATTTTTTTTTGTAATGAACGAAAATTGTATTTATGTATAATCGTGCTATATCGTATGTTTGTTTTACTGCACAGTGATCGTTATTCCTATAGCCATGTAGCTATAAGTGGCAAGCATATGCATGTGTACCTTCAACTTTGAGATTTTGAAGATCGCTGACCCGATATTGGAATGTGCTGAATTTGTCCTCTTCCTTTTGGCAACGAAATTTCAGCCATCTAACTTTTCTAAACTTTGGCCTCTACAAAGTTACGAAAGTTTTACAATATATTGTCGTGATTTTTTAGTAAATACCTCTGCTGGTGAGTATTACGCGTGTTTTTAACGTTTGTTTACATTCTTATGTTATTTTTGTTTCGTAAAATATATTACAGTAAAATTGTTTTCTTAAAGAGCGATTCACGGATTTCGGGTTACTATCCTCGGGCCTTCTGGCAATGTAAGCCTGAAGGAATGGAGTCGGATCGGGTGTAACCCCGTTAACCGAGACACTATGCCGCTTTCATACCTACCCTCTGCTTGGGGGTTCTTCCAGATTCACCAGTGGACCAGTAAACCTGGTAGATATGATTCAGATTTCTGATATTATTATGCACCATGCATGTGCATGCCACACTTGGGAATCTATCTAACCTAATCTTTAGAAAAAATATTTGACTGTTGTATTAGATAACAAGAAGAATTTTTTGTTTAGCTTTTAATTCAAGCATACCCTGGGGAACCCATAATTAAATATCTATTGATGAAATTTTACATATATATATATATATATATATATCGCAGGGAGATGATAAAACAGGAGATTTGATCAAATCCCTAAGGCAGATGATCAATTCACGGAAGATGTTGAAATTACAACTCTGGGTGATTTTCCTAAAGAAAGTAAGTGATTTGATCAAGTCCCTTAACTGTTTTAGTGGAAAGATGAAATAAAGAAGTCAAGACTCGCCCAAAGCGTAGCCATAAATTACGCACCGTGGCCGAGCCCCAGCGCCAGCAGGAAGGTTCACTACTGGTGTTATGGTCATTTCAAGGCTCGCCGGCAATTTTTTATAGGTAATGAGGCTACCAGCTTCAAGTATAACATCTTTCCACTAAAACAGTTAAGGGACTTAATCAAATCACTTACTTTCCTTAGGGAAATAACCCCACAGAGTTGTCATTTTAACATCTTCCGTGAATTGATCATCTACCTCAGGAATTTGATCAAATCTCCTGTTTTATCATGTCCCCGTGACATATATAATGTTACAATTTAGTTAAAACTGAAAATAAAAATGTATGTATTTAATTGTTATGCATTTTTATTATTTTATTCAGGTTTTTTTACATCACCTTTAACTAAAGTTTGTTAAATGAGTTGTTGTCGTTTTAAGGTAAGTAATTTGAATAAAATTACTTTAACCGAAGATAAGCATCTCTTTACAAACCTTTAGTAATCTTTGTTTCTGTTTCATATTGTGAGTAACACAGGAATTTTGTGTCTCGTCCAATATTCTTAATTGCAACTAGCACATGTACGTAATGACGGATTCAAGCCTAGGGTCTCGCCCTGCCTGTGGCGGTTGAGATGTTCAGCAGTAAGGCTGCCTGGGCAGGGTGGCTCAGATCGTGATTACCATTATTCAAATACAAACTACATAGATATATATATATTACACCACGCTATACGCTGTTCACGGTAAAGTGAGCACTTTTCCGGCCCTAGTTACTTTTTTCCTATCAGTCATTTTTCATCCTTCTACCCATTTTGAAATAAATATCGTGGGAAAAGTGATAAACACAGTGTATATATTTCACTGGACTCAAACGTTAACGTATAAGGCTACAATAAAATTTATTTAATGACTATTATTCCGAATGAGAGGGCTTCAAAAAGTGCTCACTTTACCATGAATAACCTATAGATGATGTGGTCTAAATAAATTGCACTGAATATTTTTTAACATTTAAGCAGAACATACATGGTGCCGTCAAAACATATTATACTACATGCATTTGAAAACCACTTAAATCTACAAGTAGATTTTTTTCCGAGCCACATGTTTTCATAAAACTATCTCTGTGCCTATTTAAAACAATCTCCACAGATTTCCTTAAAGCGTCTAAAATTATTTCCTTTAATTATGAGTACAAAATTTAATCACTATTGCTGGAAGGACGAGCTGGTTCAGCGACTGACTACGTAGAAGATTTGATATATTTTATCCCCAACCCCATTTGTGAATACGATTTGCCGCGTAGTAGGTAACAATATATTAGCCAATATCCGTTAAAACGTTAGAAAGGGACCAAGACGAGATGGGCGAGGAAGGATAATTTGAATTTTAATTTTTTAGACATACACACATATATATATATATATATATACATTTGGAACGTCAGTAACATACATGGGGGCGTAGGTTAGTTAGTAGACCGCCTACTCAGTATGCGAGGGTTACCAGGATCGATACCTGTCGCCTTCCTTTTGTAAGGCTAACCGATATTTTACATGAAACTGTGATACTGTGATAAAACTCAGAACTGTGATAACAGCGGCGTACTGCGTGTTTTTATCATTAAAAACTTTAGTATTAATAAAAAAAATTACCTTGTTTCACGCCGTGCGTTTTATTGTATTCTGGTTATTCTCCAACGTTTTGGGTCGTAGTGATCGTAAATTAAAATATATTTCGTAGCTGATCAACTCGCTGATTTTCTCAGGTCATCATTACCATGATGTCTGAGACACGGGTCGATTATCTGTGTATCGCATGGCTAACGCACCGGCCTCCCACGAAATATATCCATGTTCGATTTCCGACGGGGTCACTCCCGAGTTTCGCACCTCATAAACGTGGCGGACGTTGCCGCTGGTCGGCGGGTTTTCTCCGGGGGCTCCCATTTACCTCGCACTGGCGTCCCGAAATTTCTGCATCTCTCTTAACTCCATGGACATGACATGTCTTATTGCTAGGGATTCACAAAATCATTCCAGACCATCTGCTAGTTGAGAGGACGTCTGTCGGAACACTAATCCCTGATACAACTGCAGAGCCTCCCACCTGTTAGTCTGATGGGGCGTATGCTTTTTACACAAGGGTGAAACAAAGTCTCCAATTTAGGAGGGGGCATGTCCTTATGAGCCTGAACTTTTGGGCTCCCTTCTTAAGCTATTTTTGTCCTTCTCTTATAAATTTAATTTTAGTGCGATTAAAATCTAAATTACATGCTGCGCATAAGATAGAGAAAAGCCTGTAACAGAGAAGAGAATGTATATATAAGTGTCAGAAATATACAAAAATAATTTATTAAAAATTGTATGCACAATGTCAATGTATTTTGTTGAATTTGGATGTCAATTTACTCCAATCCTAGTACCCTTTACTAAATTTAGAGAGGAGAAATATATACCCTGCTCCCCCCCAAGTTATTACGTCAATTATCGAACAGGAAATGGAGGGTAGAGTGCAGTAGCCAATTTCCGACGATCCCCAACACTGGATTATATCTTTACCTTTAGTATAATCACAACAACGTGGTTTACATTAGAAGTCAGAACAGTGTTTACACAAACACGTTCTTTGAAAATGTTAGTGCAGTTCCTCTGAGTGTGTTTTAATGCAACTATAATATACACCAAGGTGACAAACGTCATGGGATAGCAAATATGCAAATATACATATGTCAGTAGTATCACGTACAAAATGTTTAAATGGGCCGTGAATTGGTTGAGCTTTAAGTTGTAGTCAAGTGATTTATGTGAAAAGGTTTCTGTCGCGGTTATGGCCGCACGACGGTAATTAACAGACTTGGAACGCGGAATGGTAATTGTAGCTAGACGCATGGGACATTCCATTTTGGAAATGGTTAGGGAATTCAACATTCCGAGATCCACAGTGTCAATAGTGTGGCGAGAATACCTAATTTCAGGCATAACCTTCCACCTTGGACAACGCAGTGGCCGACCGCCTGCACTTAATGACCGAGGCCAACGACGTGTGCGCAGAATGGTCAGTATTAACAGACAAGCAACACTGCGTGAAATAACAGCAGGAATCAATGTGGGACGTATGACGGACGTGTCCGTTGGGACAGTGCAGTGAACTTTGGCTGAACTGGGCTATGCCAGTAGAAGACCTACTCGAGTGCCTTAACTAACAGCACGACATCGCCTGCAGCGCCTCTCCTGGGCTCGTGACCATATCGGTTGGACCCTAGACGGCTGGAAAACCGTGGCTTGGTCAGATGAGTCCTGATTTCAGTTGGTAAGAGCTGATGGTAGGGTTCGAGTGTGGCGCAGACCCCACGAATCAATGGACACAAGTTGTCAACAAGGAACTGTGCAAGCTGGTGGTGGCTCCATAATGGTGTGGGCTGTTTTTACATGGAATGGACTGGGTCCTCTGGTCCAACTGAAACGATAAGTGACTTGAAAGGGCTATGTTCAGCTACTTGGAGACCACTTGCAGCCATTCATGGACTTCATGTACCCAAACAACGATAGAATTTCTATAGATGACAATGCGCCACGTCACCGGGCCACAACTGTTCGCGATTGGTTTGAAGAACATTCTGGACAGTTCCAGCTAATGATTGGCCACCAAGATCGCCCGATATGAATCCCATCGAACATTTATGGGACATAATCGAGAAGGCAGTTCGTGCACAAACTCCTGCACCGGCAACACTTTCGCATTTATGGACGTCTATAGAGGCAGAATGGCTCAATATTTCTACAAGGGACTTCCAACGACTTGTTGAGTCCATGCCAAATCGAGTTGCTGCACTTCGCTGGGCAAAAGGAGGTCCGACACGATATTAGGTGGTATCCCATTACTTTTGTCGCCTCAGTGTATTGAAAATATATAAAATATTATTATTCGTAATGTGGGCATTTTGGGAAACCACAATACACAAGCGACCACGTTACTGTCTGACCACGTGGTTTTGACAGTTTTATTAGCGTGAATGAATAAGTATGGGGGGCATACGCAGAAGACGAAAAACAGTTTATCTCGATTTGCATATTTTTAAACTAAATAATACAATTATTCGAGGTTATTAAAAATTGCTTATGGGCAAATACACTTCACTGTTTTGTTGCATTCTAAATAATTATCATCACCATCGTTTAAGTGACTCTTTTACCCACATTTTTCTTAAGCACACATTTTATATGCGTAATCGAGTCTGTTATGACACTCAGCACGCATAAGACCTACCCGAGTGTTTAGCGAAGTAAACAGCGCTGTTACCCTTGACAAATATCTGCAGTTATTTACAAGCTGGCCATGTTCTTGAACTCGTATCTGTCGTTATGTCATTTTAGATAATAGCTCCAGAAAATTAAATCAACGTACTGCATTAATATAGCTGAATTTTGTTCAGCTGTTATACACTGTACGTAACGGTTAAAGTGCTGTGTTTTATTTGCAGTAATGGCATACGTAGTTCGTATTTTCTCCGTCAGACTACGTAATGTATCGAGTATATGGATGAAGGCCACGATACCGTAAAAACTACCATTTGTATATCAGCCTCTAAAAAGGAGAATATTATCTTCAAACAAATATTAAGTTTGTGAAATGTAACGTGAATACATATAAAGATAATATAATAGGTATTATCTCGGAAAGTGTTTGCTAACGTACTGATTGTTTGTAAAATGCTTAAAACTGATTCATCCCGGGAAATGAGCGAGCATTAAGATTATCTTATTCTCTAAATTGTTATGTCAGCTTAGTTTTTTCAGGGTTCCTATCTTACTAAGAATATCAATCTTGTATTTGTGCTACGATTACTGTACTTGACTTAAACCGCTAATACAAGACTTTCTCACGTATTTGGTAATTTTTTAAATATATTCTGAGTTTCAGTAAATTTATAAAATGTTCAATTCGGACCGTTTTTGCAATATAGCTAACAAAATTTTTCATGGGATTAGTGTTTGTGATATAGTAGGTATAATTTGCGGGCATTTCGAAGTTTTCGCGGGAAAAAATTGTATGTTACCACGTAAATTTTTTTATTAAAGATATGAAGCAGACAGGTAATATAACCTTAGCCATTAGATATAAATACTTTTAGAGAAATAAAATTTTGATTGTAGTATTGAATATATTACATTTGAATCGCCTTTTGCATATCGGGGGCGTACCTTAGTTGTTATTGCGCTTGCTTAGCATACGAGACGCACAAGGATTTAAACCTGGCGCCTTCAATTTTTGCTGGAGGGAAACTTTCACAAAACGAAAATGTATCATCTCATCTTTCACATTTTCTTTTAAATAAATTCTCCCGATTTTGTATAAAATAATTCTTCCAACGTTTTTTAAGTATATTTCTGCTTTCACAAACAACGAAAGAAAGTAATTTTTCGAGTGCTTTATTATAAAAATTATTAAACTATAAACTACACTCTAAGAAATTATTTATAAATCTACCATATCAGCGTATACGCACAGTGAAAAAGCGCAAATGGTAAAATATTGTCCCACACATCTACGGTAACGTTCCTACAGTTGTTCAGGAAAGAGTAAAATGCGTAGGGAAGTTCCCAACTTTGTATAGTAGCGATGCTGAACATTCCCACATTTTCAGCCTTATGTGTGGTACTACTTCCATACACAGTGTAGGTTAAAACCTTCCAGTACAGTTAAGGAAGTTTACCAGAATTTATTTTGCAAAGTAAAGTAGAGTTTTTAAACGAAGTGCAAAATTCAGCTCCCTTTTAACTGAAAGAATATTACAACTTGCTGGTAAACCGAGTATTAGTGAGTCTCTAAGTTACTTTTAATTAAAGGAAGTTGGTAAATAAATGTCAAAAGAAAGTTTTTGTGGGTCTCAACTTATGAAATAGACTAATATCTTTAAAATAAAGTTTGTAACTTTATAGTTCCAGTTGTATCCGTTTTGCTGATCTGATCATATATGAAATAACTGCTTATAGTTTTTCGTCAAATACTCTGCTGTACATCGGAATACGTTAGACCTCCTGACGGTACTTACGATTATATGAAACGATTAAAGCTGGATCATATACCATAAAGAATTACTGAATAGTGCATCGGCACAAGTAAGTCCTTTTTGACATCCGTACAGTAAGAATTCTCCATAGTGTTGGGCTCCACTTTGCAGCAGTACAGGCATGTCGAGCCATATAGATCACAGAAATTCCGGGAAGTGACCCGAAGAACATCCTACCATTCTTCATGCAACTACACGCGTAATCTAATATAGTGTTTTGTGGCGGTTAGAGGGAGAAACTACGCTATCCCATTACATCCTAGATGTGTTCTATGTGACATTGCAGGCCAAGGAATATCGTCGACCTCTTGTATAGCCTGTCAGACGAAGCGAGCTGAATTGGCATGAATATTATCGAACGACAAAACAGTATTAGAGATGCTTCGGTAAAATGGAAGTAAATTGAACAAGAGAACCTCGTTACATACTGCTCTGCTGTCCCTGAGTTGGGAGTCTTCATTAACCATAATACTCGTGTTCATGAAGTATGTATAGCGTTCTCTAATTAGTGCTGGACACATGCATTGTCTTCTGCGACGCTTCGCATTGATCCGACAATCAAGGCTAAAGCGGGAACCGTCACAGGAAATGATGGATGGCTATTGCTGCCTTTTATGGCGTGCCTAACGATACCGAGGAGCCAAAGGCAAACGGCGTAGAGGACGTCGTGCCTGTATTCCAGCCTCATTTAAACGCGAGGGATGGTTCATAATTACTTGCGGGTGCACAGAAGCCCCCATAAGGATCTGTCTGCATAATCATCTGTTACTTCACGGAATAGAGATATTATCCATCTGTAGGGGCTGCGGTGGTGTCGTGGTTAGACTACTCTCCTCCTCCCACTTAGACGAACCGGGTTCGATTCCCGGCTCCCGAATTTCCGCATGTGGGAATCGCACCGGACGATGCCGCTGGTCGGCGGGTTTTCTCGGGGATCTCCCACTTCTCCCGCCCTTTCATTCCGGCGCTGCTCCGTACTCACCTCGCTCCACCCTCATCGGTTCTCAAGACCTCGACGTTAAGAGCCGTCTAAATCTCTTCACTCACTCTCTCGCTCATTCTCTATCTGTAGGGTGCGTTTGATGGCACCGGCTGACGTGACGTACGGCTTGCTTCTCCGCCCTTACAAAGAAGGCGTCACAGTGGTAATTTCACTACCACAAGGCGACTTGCTAGTGGGCCAACCGTCTGGCGTCGTCGCACATCCCTACTACAGGGCTATATTCGGATCGATTTAATTGGTGATGTTCGACTTGAATACGGCGTCGTAACATCTTCGTAGCACTCGCAGTTATGGTCTTTCTTGGTAACTGCTAGTACAGTGAGGCAGAACATCTACCCCGAATTAATTAAAAATACTCTTGCATGGGACAGTGCGCTTGAAAAAAAAATGCATGACTGCTCTACTTTTCTGAACTTATTGCATGCGAGTCCTAAATGCGAATGATCAAATCCGTAGAGGATGAAAGGTGGCGGGAGATGGAATTTAGTTCTAGTTAGTTAATTGGTGAGGGGGTAGCGAGCTCGCATTCGACGCGTCAATGTGAAGGGGATGGTCTGATGTTTCCTTTATGGCGCGCCACCCCGTTGGCACCTAGCTGTTCGCGGATACCTGAACGAGACGTTGCCACAACGCTGGATTGGTTGAGGAGCAGCTGGTGACCAGGCTCTTCATCACTAGTCCCCAAGAAGACCGGATCTTACCCCGTGCGATTTTTTCTTTTGGTGGTACATAAATGATCAAATGTTACGCCCACCATTGCCGGCTAACATTGATTACCTCAAAACGAGAATTACGGAAGCCATCCAAAACGTAACACCGGACATGCTGACAAGAGTGTGGAACGAGCTTGATTATCGCGTAGATGTCGTTCGGGCCGCTCGTGGTGGTCACATTGAAATTTTATGAAATTATGTGATAAATGTATTAAATCTGTAAAAATATTACTAATGCGCACTTGATCTATCGTAACATACAATACAAAATATATTTTAATAGTTTCACGCTGACTTGCGAGAGAATTTAAATTTTCATTTATATAAAATCACGCCGTTTGCGATAAATTCTGTATACATCAGGCGTAGCTCAGTTGGTAGCATGCAAGAAGTATCAGGATCGATATCTGGCGCCTCCAATTTTTTTAAAGTATTTTTGCGAAGGCATTAAAGGTAAACGGAAATAGTACACGAGTTTGAGAGAGTGGGATGGAGACATTTGGCCGGCTCTTAACATCGAGGTCTTGAGAGCCGATCCAAAAATAGAGAAAAATGTATTTAAATAGCTTTATGTTTTTACGTAAGTTACTACCAAAAGAAAAAGCTCTCACCTATAAATTGAAAACAAAAATTACGTTTTTTCTTGCTAACGTTATTTTGTAATTGAAAACAAACTCTTTGGAAGTGTACCTGCAACTACAGCTGTATCCTCTTTGCGCGTGTGAATACAGAACGATGAAAGCAAGATTGGATATTCTCTAATAAACGACTGTCATAAATATTGATTTCTAGTGCAACAACTTTGGAAGTTTTATGTGGCACGATAGAGTAATCAGTATTTGTTGTTATTTTTCTTCTAATTAATACTTTGGCCAATGTTCTCGTGCTTGCAATTTTTTGTTTTGTCACGACGTGTGTTTGTGTGTGTGTGTGTGTGTGTATGTAGACAGAAACTGACCCATAAAATATAGTGGGGATATTTAGATGAAACAATTTGCTAATACAAAAACGATCTGTGTATACATGAATCCGCATACGAACAGTTTGCTGGATAACGCATGTGTTAGGTTAAGGACCAAAACTGACATCTCGACAGGCCTTTATACCCATGTTCCCCCAGTATGATCTTCCAGGGTTTCTTGAAGACGACCTCCTACCAGAAACGTTAGAATGCGCGCCTGCACAATTTTCTTCTGTAACTATGAGACGGCAAATAAATAAAAGATAATTGAAAGATGGATATATCGAGTTCTGTGTATCTTGGCCTCGCAGTTCACCTGAAACTAAATCCTTTTATGTCAGGGATCATCTGAAACGTATAGCGTACAGCTCTTTAGTTGAAACAGTTTCTGAACTGAAAAAACTTGATTGAAGACGCCTGCCGACAGTTAAAAAATTAAACTGTGTCTGATTTAAATAATTTGGATCTTAGTGCTGAATAGAGTACAGTGCTATGAACCTGTTCACGGACAGCATTTTGAACACTTTCGACACACTGCAACATGCTATATCTTGCGTGTTTAGATTAGTGCAACCGGAATGCCTTATATGTTTAGTAAAAAATATTATTATAGTGCTGTCACTTTTGTTTTAGTTAATTGTTGAATATCTGTTTGACCATATGAAACAAATTACTAAAACTTTCTATTAGTGTGTCTAGCTTTCCCTCCGAGTGCACAAATTTGCATAGTATTAGCGTCACCTATGCAGTCACTGAGTATACAGGCTGTTCATAAATTAAGTAACAGTTTTATTGAAAGAGCAGTTGTACTGATAAATATTGTAATGGTATAGGTTTATTAGACTTAACTTTCAACATGTGCACTATTCACATCCCGACACATGTCTCATCTGTCAGCAGTAGTGCGAAAGACATTCCGGAGCATTGCTGGCGTCATGGCAGCAGCAGCTTGCATAATGCGGTCCTGGAGGTCCATTTGTTTAGTAATGCGTCGGCTGAACACACGTCTTTTGACAAAGCCCCAAATGAAAAAGTCCATGGGTGTGAGGTCAGGGAAACCGGCCGCCCACTGCAGGGGTCCCTCACGCCCATTTCATCTGCCAATAAATTCAGCATTCAGAAACATGCGAACATCAAGTACACAATGACTTGGTGCCCCGTCTTGCTGGAAGTAAAAGGTGTTCTTACGTCCATCTTGGGCAAGCTGTGGCGAATCAAAGAGCGTAAGCATGTCTAAGTAAGTCATCCCAATGATGGTCTTTCGGCGAAAAAAAAAAAAAAAAAAAGAGCCATAAACTTTGTCTGTGGTTATCCCCATCCACACATTTACCTTGGGAGAGTCTCGCTGGAATTCGACACGCTCCACTGGCGGCTTGTCTGCCTAGATGCGGCAGTTATATCTGTTAACATGTCCACAAATGTGGAAAGTTGCCTCAACACTGAATAAGACATGTGCGAGGATGTTGCGTTCTTCATTTGCTGCGAGAAGTTCAGTGCACATGGCCACACGCTCCACCAATTCCCGCAGATCCTGCAGATGGCACGGCTTCTTTTACAGAGTGAATCGCAACTCCTTGTGCACTGTCGTACGCGGAGTGTTCACTTCCTTCAATGGACATCCTGATGGCTTCAATGCTGTGATCGGAAGTTGATGGACGTCCTTGCTTGGGCACTGTTGCAACCGTCCCGGTGCGCTTAAAACTATTCACCAACTTTTGAATTGTTTCGTCAGTGGGTCCAGCTTTATGTAATCTGCATTGACAGCTCGTCCAAATGGTACTATATCAAGCCACCACACCACAATGGTTTCCCTCCCTTGTATGCTGGGCATCATGCAGGGTTGGTCACTTGTAACAACGGATTAAGTGTTTAGCTGATGCCAACACCATTACATTAACTCCAGCAACAATTACACATACAATACACTGCCATACATATAGCACTTCTAACTGCCCTATCTCAACACAAAATCGATACTTAATGTATGGGCATTCTGTACACTGCGAATACTGGAGGAGATTCAGGGAGCTCCCCACCCAGAGAAGGGTCGTCGCAGCTAGCGGCAACACAGCTCCGGTACTGGCCTCGATAGATAGTAGAGGCTGGATAGTGCTTCAGCCAGACCATGGGAGCCTCTGAGGGTGAGGGACTCAGAGGAAGTGGGAGAAGAATAGGTAGCGTGCTGCAGAACCAGGCTGAGGCTTGGATGGTTAACTGCAGCATTGACTATATGCTCTGCCACGCTGATTGTTTGTCCTTTGGGGTACCTTGGAACTTCCAGGGAACTGCCTTGTGCTTAATGCTGTACGATGTAGTATACAGCTTTATCCAGCTTAAATATTCACTCCAAATATCTTCCGACCTGCTAAAGGCAGAAAAATATTTATTTTTATTTAAAATTCGTAAATGGCACTACGGGCCTCACTAGGCACCGTCTATGTCTGTTCCGAGATGCAATTGACGACTAAGATAACGATATAAAGTTTGGTTTCTTAAATGAGAAATTACTCATTCCTGCTAATGGCATAGCATGTTATTAAGTGTTGAGTTCAGTGACGTGATTATTTCGAAAATCCGACGAGCAATTTTTGAGATATTAGGAGGTGTTCACAGGTGTATCCATTTGACGGTAGCTGTGGCGGGGTAGGTTGCATCGTCCGCTGGGATGTCCAGTGGAGTGTTCCTACACAGGCGACGCACGCGCTAGTGATACGGTACTACAGGTGTCGAACGCACGCGAAAGGTTGTTTGTTGGTGTTGTTGTTGATGCTACAGACAAATAAAACGTGTGTTTAATTTGATGTACATTGCTTGATTACAAATAATTCACCAAGAAATCGTGTCTGTTTCACAGTTCACACCAATGCAACACCTCCCAGTGGATGACGCAAACCCGCCGCAGATACAGTCAAATGCATACACCTATGAACGTTCCGTATATCTCGCAAAGTGCTTGTCGGATTTCCAAAATAATCACGTCACTGAACTCGCCTCTTAATAACACGCTACGCTATTAGGAGACGTGAGTATATTCCCAATTAAAAAAACCGAAGTTGATATCGTCATTTCAGTAACTAATTACGCCTCGAAACAGACACAGACGGCGTCTTATGAGCCTCGTAGGGCCATTTAAGAATTCGAAATAAAAATTGCGGTTCGGAAGGTATTCGGTGTGAACATCTTAGCGGAATAACCCTGTACGCCACAGGAGCTGAAGCGTCAAGGACTGCCTACAAATTTGAGGTAAGTTATTTGCGTGCTTGAGGGGTCACGCTCTAGTACCCGAACTTGGTAGACCGCGCGCGATTCCGGGAAGGCTGTTAACAAGATGACTCTGAGGATCCTAGAGTGCTGCTTCAGCGCCCGATACACTTTGGGTTTAAGCAAACGAGAGCTACGTCTTGAGTTACCTTGTGCCACCTGGAATCCTCGCTACTGAAGAAGGAGCTGTCTGCCTTGTTGGCTTGGGTAGCGGTATGGTACGTATAGGATAGTCCCTTAAAAGGGGCCACCCTTGTTGTAATAAGGGCCTCATTGTAAGCAGTTTGTTTATATTATAACTTAAAAAAAAACTATAAAATATTTAACGTAAATTTTTTTTTCAGAAAAGAAATTAAAGTCGATATTTTGTTGCAACTTCATATATTTGGTTGATGGCAATTGAAAAGTGTCAAATTCAGCAAAAAAAAAACGCGGTAAGTAGCCCTCTATTTACGATATTTATTCTTCTGTAAAACAGCGTTTTAAATTATAGCGACAAAGCGGTATCTTTTCTGAACATATTACTGTATTAAACCCCTAGAGATGCCGCTTAAAATTCTGAGGAAATAGAACACACGCCAAGCTGGTTTGTGCTATTTTGCGTCGCCGTCGTCACACTTACTTACAGCTGGACATGACCTTGAGGTTTTTAATTCCTTTTATTAGGGAGGCCCTTTAAGCGCAGCTTTAGATTACTAAGGACTTTGAGATATGACTCGTGCTGACAGGTTACTGTTAAGCACGGCAGAACCGTGATTTTATTTGTTAACGGGGCGCTCTTAGCCGCGAGGCCATACCGCACCCCGGCCTCCCAGTAGGCGGGGAAGAGGGATCACGCCCTCTCATCGCAGACATGACCAGCGCTTTCTGAATTGACCAAACCCGTTTGCCCCGACCTGTACACAGGCCGCACCAGGCAGAGCCCCGATCTGATATTGCAGATCGCACAGAGCATGTCCTACCACAAGGCCTGAGATTCTAGCACTCAGATTACCAAGCGTGTGGTATAGCCGGAGCACTACCCACGCCCCTGACGTGATCTCGGGCACGCCCCCGGAACAATCCTGTTCAACGTCCGGCTCTTTTAGCAAGAGGGGGAATCTCTCCGAGCCTTCTCCAGCATGCGGAGTCAACCACTGCCAGCACGAGTCCAACCTCGTCTGATCCAAATTCCAGGGAGTACCCCTGGATGGGCCAAGCGGATCATCCCGTGCTCCCTCTTAATTTCCATGGCACGTATGGGTTTTCCTGTGTCCGACTGCGTCGCCTAACCTCCATGCGGGAGTGTGCGGAGTCCCTCAGAACAGGTGGGTACCGCCATGACCGTCCGGTTTTACTCCCTTTGCTGTCTTCACCAGGAGCCGAGCTCACACGAAGCCGCACACCAGGCCGACTCGCAACATCAGACACGCGTCCTTTACCATCCTAGAATTTCTTCACAGGGAAATTCCTGTTTTGGGCCCCAGTGGCCTGAGTGCCAAGAGGTCCAACACCCCACCAAGTGGTCGGGCCTTGGTACTATCTATCGGCCCAAGCCATCACGGCAGATACCCCTGAACAGCCGCTAGAAAACTGTTTCCCATAGGGCACGGGCGGCAGAGCCCAGTCTGTTTAATCAGGGGTGGCACGAGAAGCCCTGGGTTGCCATGGATGTTGAGAGGCTATAAGAGACGCATCACCCATCCTTTCCGGAAACCGGTAAGTAAGTTCGTCTCGGTTACCATAGCCTAGTACTGCCACGCCACCTCAAATGACCAACCTACACTCCCCCCACCGGGGTGACCGTACGATCCTCCCCCCGTGCTGACAGTGGTGTAATACTTTGCACGCTAGAGGAGATAATGAAAAAAATACTTCTGTGTGTGTACCGTCCCAACTGAACTACAGGCGGGAGCCATGGGTAAGAGGCGCTGCAATGCGCATTGGTGTATCAGACTGTACAAATTCCTGTTAAAAAATATTAAACAAAAATTTTCTTATTTTGGCTAGCAGCGTCAGTTGCTCACTTGCTGGTAGTAATTATGTATGATAAACCACTTTTTATTTGAATGTGAAAGCAGTAGTAGTAAATCTTGAGCTACATTAACTGTATGCAGTTTTAGAACACGAACGGTTTTACTTGACTTTTAATTGGCAATGACAAAGGTATAGTACATCTTTTTTGTGCAAGATCGTGTCAGGGGTCTAACACCGTCAAATGTAAACTTGCTTGTATTAATTGCCAATAAAAGTAAATTTTAAGGAAAATTTAATGTTGTCATGCACGGAAAGTACAAAATGGATATATGGTTACGTACTAAAATTTATTGCGGAACAAAAATAACTACAAGGGAAATTTTTATATTCCGCGTACCTCAGTGTTTGCCAGCGAAAAGGCAAGAATATTAGTCTCAGATGTACTTCGGATGAATGAAAGTATCACAAAATGTATTAAACATGCCTGTAAAGACTCGGCTGTGTGGAGAGGGCCCGGGACAGCGCGTCAGTATCTCGGCGGCCACAAAAGGCATAACCCCGGAATTCGCTCCTCTTCGTTCGCTCCCTCGGGAACATGATAAATGGGAATAAACGGCGTGACGTCACTTGACCCCAGCCCCCCGTCCCTTCCTCCCCCGGCACTTTCTGTCTGTAAAGCTCCTTAGAAGGAAGGACCGTGAGCATCCTTTCTCGATCCACTGGCTCCTCAAACAGGCGGAAAATGAATTTCTCCGGAGTTAATTTACGGATCTTCGGGAAAAGGGAGCGGCCGGAGAAAGAGAGGGAGAGAGAGAGAGAGAGGGAGAGAGAGAGAGGGAGAGAGAGAGCGAGAGTCAGAGGGACGTTAGGAGAAAGTGGGAGAGCTCGACAACGGCAAGGAGAGTACTAGAGAGAGAGAGAGAGAGAGAGAGAGAGAGAGAGAGAGAGAGAGAGATGGGAATGTTGTGGAGGCAGCGAGACCTCTCCCTCTCCGCTCCAGACCCGCGGATCAATCAGCCTATGAAATTAACGCAGTCTTGCAAAACGGCGATAAGATTTAACGCGTTCTGAGCTCGTCGGGGTTCCCCTTCGAGAGGGTTGAGGCGGCGAAGGAAAAGAGAACATTGGGTCTGTATAGAGGTTGTGCGGGAGCCGTCCCCATCCAGCGATGAGAAGGAGAGGGATTAAAGATATAGACCACTTCGTCGCCAAGGTGCTTGCTTGCCGAGACTTCCTTTCAAGACGTGGCCATATGTGTGCACAAGATAAACAATTTATTTCGCCCTGTTTTCGTTCTTCTGCAGGGAAATTTTAAATTTACCTCAAGAAATGTATGTTTAAAAGAAAATTAGGTTACTCTAATTTAGTTATAGAGTTCTAGCCTGCGAGTATCTTTCTAACTTTCTGTACCAAAGCTAAAATTAAATTACATGTATACATTAAAAATATTAATGCCGCATTTAAAATACAAATGGGTTTCATTTTGTTCGGCGTGTTCGTTTAAACAAAATTCTTTGCCAAAATGAATACCCGATATTACCAAATGTTTTACAGGTAATACATGTTAAATGGTGCTACTGTTGGAGTTATATATTTTTTATCAATGTATATTTCTGAACTCGTTTTTGTAACTAAAAAATTAGGCTGGTATTGTGCAATACCAGTAGAGAGATAATAGAGACTTAGGAACATCGTGACCTAGGACCAGAGCGTTTCGAGATTTTTTGGATTTTTTTTGGATTTTCTGGGTTTTCAAGGTCAAAGGTCACCAGGGCCAAGGTCAGGGTCAAGATCACCTGTATCCAAGATGGCCACCGGTCAACCGGAATGACAGAGCACGAACAGATCCAACACGCCGGTCCCAGGTCCTGCTGTGCCAAAGACCCCATAATGCCACTCCTAATACCACACACTAATATTCATGAAAATTTAAGGTACTAATTTGTAACTGTTGACCGTGCCTAGATACGATATACCTTTTCATCACCTATTTAGGTATTATCATTATTGTTTTTATCTAAATTCGCTTTCTAGAAAGGAATCTAACGATGTCATAAAACAATAACTGTAACCAGTACAAAAATAACAAACAATGAACTCACGTCACCGCACAATGGAAAATCACTGTTCCAAATTTTGAAATAATTTAATTATAAGTTTTAATGATATTTTACGAATTACAATTGAGCATACACCTGCAAACGCTGACTAGATAACATTATTAACATTTAGAGAAAAACATTTAATTTACATAATATATATACGAAAATATATACAACATATATATACATATAAATATATAAAAAATTAACAATTTACATACATTTATGAAATTGTAGAGGATGACAATGGTGAGCAATTTTCATATTGGAAACCATGGTCGGATAAGTGAAATGGTGGATTCACACCACTACAAGAGTTTTAAGGCATATAACACACACAGTTAATAATATATTATATAGTTATTTAAGTATGAGAATTTTTTTATCTTTTACATTTACAACAAATGCTTGACTAGACGACCACCAACTGTTTTGATTATATTATAAAATTTCACTCTGTGCCATTCCTTTCTGTCACTTATTAAAAAAAAAAGTACATGGTAGCAATTAGATTAACTCATTCTTAGCACCCTAGATTGGGTAGTCTCGACTCCATATTTAGGTTGCAACTTCCTTCCATTTTAAACCACTATCCCCCTTGTAGACATGCTCTCACCTCTGTCCACAGCTGTCAGCCAGGCCAACTCTCCAAAATCATGATAGGGTAAGTATTCTTCAGCGAGCCTAATAGCGGACCACACTGTAACGCTCAAATTATTTAGTGTAGTCAAAGGTTAAACGTCCATAGGTCCTCACTGCATCACCGTAGGCCTTCGCTGGGTCAAATTCCAGACCTCTATGCCGATATCTCCCTGTTATATAATATAGTAGAGTCTTGCAATCAGTGGACAAGTTTTGCTGAGCGTCCAAGATCCGGTCCACCGACTCCATCCTTGGGAATACAATCTTATCTCCCCATTCCATTTGCCAGTCCAGCACTGCCAGCGTCGACATCAATATGGCGGTCTCCTCGAACCGAGAATGCTTATTATTCCACTCCATTTCACCATACACCTCCTCTGGACTCTCGATGTCCGCACAGATAGGGACAGTTTACATCGATACGTCAATCCTGTTGTTGACAGGCCAAGCAATATGGATCACTGAATCCCCAGTGCAAACCAATTTGCGATATTTGGACATATTTCCCCAGATATTCATCTCTCTTTCAACCTCTGCTGCTCGAGGACCTTCCTGCACTGCTGCAGGATCTACCTGTACAACACTGGGGTTCATCCTACAGCATCACTCTGGTTCTAGTCTGATGGTCCGCATGCCATCTGGCATCTCGGATTATTCTGGCCATAGGTGAAAGCCATACTCCAGTGAAAGCCCCCCTGACAAAAACAACAGGACTCCACCAACAATGGCCAACCACGGGAACGCCAGCCACCACCTCCAGCATTTGGCGCCTCCTCTTCAGCTACACTTACCACAGTACAGCTGTCTACAGTAATCACTTCATGTACATTATCTGTCATTACTGTTGTCTTGAGAATCCCTGGACGCCGATTCATCCAAGCTGGGCTACCAAACGTCAAATTCTTCCAAACATGTTCTGTAATCTTTGAATAGAATAATCCGATGCCTGAGCCTATTCTTATCCTTTAGTGTACCTGGCACATCAATTACACTGGGCATCCTTATATATGCCATATGCACATCCTCAACTTTGCCACAATCATGTCTGACATGGTCTACTGTATCAGGTACTTCGCATGCCATATAATCTGGTGAGTCAACCAGAGCAAATCTAAACAGCATGCCCATGAAGTTGCCATGTCATATCTGGTACTGAGTATAATAATACCCTATGTCCAACCATTTAAGATTTACTCTGTGCTTCAATTACTACTCTCTTGACATGAATTTGAGATGCAGTTCTGTACCAAATGGCACACCCATATGTTTTGATGAGGACAAAAACACTCTTATACACCGTGCTTAACATTCGGAAACCAGCCCCCAACCTGCTCATGCCACAGCCCTCAATTTGTAAAAGAGTGCAACAGCCTTGTTAGCCAAGTAGCGTACATGCCCCCGGAATGTGAGATGATCATTTATCAATACACCCAAATATTCGATGACTCCACGAACTTCACAACATATATCTCAAAGCAGACTATTGGGAGCCTCAGGAGCCTACCCTTCAGAAGAATTGCATTATTTTTGTCAGCTGAAAAGGAGAGTTTCATCTCCTTGGTCTAATTTTGGACTAGTTTAAGAGCCATTTCTGCTCTGTTCTCCAACTCTTTCCTTTCCATACAGCGACTAACACTAGACGACCATCAGCGTATCTGAAGATCATGCAGCCCTCCGGAAAATTCAGCCGCAACATCTCATAGAACAGGATGATCCACATTACAGGTACCAGAACAGAACCCTGGAGACATCCCTTACTGCGTCTCTTTTTAAACCTGAGGGATCCAAGCTCATACATGCAAGTCCTTTCACGTAATAAGTCTTAAACCACAGTATAAATATTGCTAGGACATTCCAGCTGGTGTAATCTCCAAAGAATATATGGCCACCATGTATTGTCTAAATCCCCTGAAATGTCTAATGAGATGGCCATAACATATGGTTCGGTGCTCCTCTTTAAATGGTTAACCATGTCTAAGACTACCAATTAAGTTCCCTTGCCCCGACGAAATCCATTCTGCCTGAGATGTAGCACTTCTGTAACATCCAGAAACTGCAATAGTCTGTGATTAATCAGGCGTTCATAGATCATTCCCATCACTGACAGCATAGTCAGGAGTATATAAAGGGAATGCCCTTAACAGGATTTCTCCTATCAAAACATCCCACCCGGGAGCTTTCTTCAATTTGATCTTTTTCATTATTCCCTCTAGTTACTCTAGTGAGAACTCTTCCATATCTTCCATATCGGGATCCTCGCTACTTTGGGCCCTAATGAACTTGTAATACAGATTTTCATCCTCTTCATTGTCGTCTGGCAGTAACATGTCCATGACATGTATAGCATTCGCTTCCAGAGAGAGTAATGCTTTCCCTGTGTTCATTAAGGCTGGAACTGGGCATAGTAAGCATAGCTTACCGGCACACAAGCGGTATACCAATTCTCAAGGTTCCTTGTTTCCTTTCTGAGACACAGTTTGTCTTCATGCACTTTGTCTCTTCTTTCTTAGTAATCGCTGATAGGTTCTGTCCTCGACATTATACCTTTACACCACTCTAACCAGCTCTTCTGGCTCATGAATTCTCTTGAACTCTTTGCGTAGTGAACGGACATTCATCAGTCGAGTTTCTAATTCGCCATCCTACCAGGGATGGTGTTTAATTTTTCTTAGAACCTTAGGTAAGGTTGCTTGACAAGTATTCATTTTCAACCCAACCAGCTTTTCAGCCCTTTTATATTCTCTGCTTTCCAGCCGTTTGTACATTTGTCAGCTCTCGCAATAGCTTTTTCGAACCGGGCCCAACCAACTCTCGCTAATATATATCGTGGTTTCGGATCCTGCTTTTCAGTCAACTTAGCACTGAGCACATCAAAGATTATCATCCTGTGATCACTTATGTCCTCCTCCAATACCATCCAGCCATCTATAAACCAGACATTCCATCCTCAGTTATTTTGACATCAATAAATGATTCACTATCATGTGCAGGCGACCGATAGGTTCAATATGTCTGGCCGTGTTAATCATCTGCAAATTATTCGCCATCAAGAAATAGCACACTTCATCTCCATGGTCGTTGCTTATGGCCGAATTCCACAAGTTGGATTTAGCATTAATATCTGCATCAATGATGTATCGCCTCCCTCTGAGTATATCTACGATTTTGCCCCACATCCTTAGATGGTCACTCATGGGAATCATTGGGTGGAAGTAAGATGAAATTATCACCACTTTCAGATCTCCCAAATTTATTGATGCACTCACGTGGTGTGTGTCATTCACCATTGCAAGCTCTATCACAGACAGCTCAGAGTTTATCATCCAAACTACTGCCATCGAAATTTCGCCTCTCAAAAACTGACTCTTATGGAGATTCGGTATCCTACCATTCAAAAGTTATGGTCCTGTATCAGGACCACATATAGTCGCTGCTACTCTGCGACTTTGTGCAACTCTGCGGTGGCTACGCCAGATCTTTGCAGATTAATCTGTCCTGCCCTAAGCCAGGATAGATTTCTAGTCGTAAGATGTATTTTCAAGTTCCAAACAGAAAAGTCTTCTGGTACACAGGGCATTCCGGAGAACCTTCCCTGTGTCCGACCTCTCTCCGCTTCTCTTTAAAACGGCTGGCACACTTAAACTCGCCCTCTTTTCGAGGACACTCACTGAATTGGTGCCCACTCTCCACACATCGTGTGCACTAAATGCAAAAACAAAATAAATAAATTTCTACTTCTGGCAGTAGCGCATCGGTCCTCAAATTTGAGAAAAAATACGATTTTTATTATTATTTTTCTAATAAATGGAAATAAATCAAATAAATTCTATAACAAGTAGCTATATACATATTTTAGTAGAACAAAGTATAGGAATGATGAATAAATGAAAAAATAATACTTTTTACAATTTATTAGTAGCATATTACATAAAATTTTTTTTTAATTGACAAATTTCCATTGAAACAAAAACATTTTCCTGATTAGGAAAAATTTCAGTTTGTAATGAAANTTTTTTTTTAATTGACAAATTTCCATTGAAACAAAAACATTTTCCTGATTAGGAAAAATTTCAGTTTGTAATGAAATATAGCCCTTTACTTGTTTTTACTTTCTTTTGGTAGTTTGAAATAAGATTTTCTTGAAAAACTAGGCATTGAAGATCTTGAGAGAAGTGTAGTTCTTATAAAACAATCTCTGGAATTGTAGCCGACGACTTTTTGTGACGACTCGGTTACCAGCTTCACGCATCGTTCTATCGCTTGGGTGTGACATGGGAATTGGTCAAAGTTCCACTCAGCCGCTTTTCAACCTGATTAGACCTTAGACCAAGTCTCTTGATCGGTGTATCTTCGCAGCAAAGGTGGTGGTGAAAGTGTAGTAGTGTTCTAGTGAATCATTTCGATGTGGTCTGTACCTGTAGCTAGGAAATTGATTTTGGGTGGTTGAAAATTCCTAATTGACTTTCTTTACTTTCTTTTAGAAGTAAGTTTCTAGCCTTTATAATTCTTCTGAAACCTAACTCTCTTATATCATCCTATTTATCTACTATCATACTCAAAAGCAAGTTTTCTGGATGGGCAAAAAATGCGTTAGAGAGTTAATGACCCAGTTAGACTTTCAGCAAGTTTTCGGGCAGGAATCTTGACGATTTTATAACTTCAAATACCTGTTCTGGTTCATTTGTGAAGTATTTACCTTTTTTTTNCCATTTAGCCTTAGGGCCATCCGGGATGTTGAATTCTAGTCAGTATTTAAATTGGTTATCATATATATGGACATTCTACTATATGTATCAAAGTCATGCCTACACAACCGTGTGGTTTTTTTTCAGTTTATTTGTTTGTATTGTGTATGGTGTTGTTTTTATCGTTAGTTTTCGTTTTTTGTGTTTTCAGCTCCCGACTGTGGACGCGCGTAATCGCAAAGCCCCATCCGGCGCCACCATCCCTGCCAACCGGTTCGTCCATGAACTAGCTTTTCAGCCGGTCCAAGGGAGTTACCTTCGGCCGAGACGGCACCGCCAGACAAGACTGATCGGCCGCCCGTCCACACCCCCGAGCTTATGTTGTAGTGTTGTGTTATGTTTTCTGAAGGACGATGACGCACGCAATCGCTAAGCCCCGCCTGACAGCAACGCCCCGAACATCTGGCCAGCCTGTATGGACCACTGCATGCCCGGTGCAAAACAGACGTGATATTTGGTCTTACTTTTCCAGATTTTCATTTCCCTTTCAACCTCTGCTGTTCGAGGGTCTTCCACTGCAGGATTTTCATGTATAGCACTGGGGTCTGGATTAGGTTTATCCTCCAGCATCACTCCAGTTCATATCTGATAGTACGCCCACCTTCTGGCATGCCGAAACATTCTGGCCATACTCTGGAATACTACAGTGAAGGCCTCGGTAACAAAAACAACAGGATTCCACATACACGGCCAACCATGGGAACACCAACCAGCAACTCCAGCATTTGTCGTCTCTTCTTCAGTTACACTGACCACACTGCAGCTGTCTAGGTTAATCACTTCATGATTATTGTCCTTGTCCATCATTACTGGTGTCTTGAGAATTCCCGGACCCCGATTCATCCAAGCTGGACCTCCAAACGTCAAATTCCTCCAACATTGTTTCATATTCCTTGAACAAGATAAACAGTTTCCTGAAATAATTCCTATTTTTATAGCATTCTCGGCACAACTACCACTCCGTGCGTCCTTATGTATGCCAATCACGCGTCTTCAAATTTGTAACAATCATGGATAACATGATCTACTGTATCCATTACTCCGCATGCCATACAATCCGATGAGTCAACCAGAGCAAAACCAAACATCTTATCTTTGAAGTTACCATGTCCTGTCACATAGTGAGCAGATTAATACCCTATGTCCAACCATTTAAACTTCATTTTGTCAGTAACTTCAGATAGTGTATTATAAGTATACCTACCTTTACTGGAATGAACCCATAGATCCTACGAGTTAGCAATAGTTGCTAATCGGCACTCTCTTCTTGTGTCATGTGGTTTCTTCTCACTATGAGAAAGCTCTAACATCCTCCCTCTTTCTTCTATATGTAAATCAATTGTTATTACATCTGTCAGAACATGCAATGCATCGTTAGACATCGTTCAATAAGCCCTGGTGACTGCCAGAAGGGCTGCTCTCTGTGCTTATATTAACACTCTCTTGACAAGTTTTTGTGGTGCACTTCAATACCAAACCATATTTCTTTCATCTTGCCATTCTATTGTCGTGATTTTCTGGGAAAGGTGTGCCGATTCATTTATCCTAACGAATGCATTATGTATAGAGACTTCTCTTTCCACTTCTTTTTCCCTTACCATTTTTTCTTTCTCTGTTCTCTCTACAGACGTTTCCTGCTGTTCGTCCACTTTCCTTTCCTCTGTTCTTGTTCTATTAATGGCACAGATGGTTCTCCTTCTTTGGTCCCACATTAGTTTATTCAAGTTACTTGATGAGCGAACCCTCTCTGATGAGCAGCTACAGGTTCCAGGAACACGACCATCCATAATTTGGCGCCCCCGCCTCCTCCAATCCCTCTTCACTCTTATCCAGGTGTATCGCTCTCATAATAGACCTGGAAACTGCCACTTGCACCTGTGAAACAATAGGTACTACCATCGGTGATGGTGGTGTGGGAGGGTGAGTTTCCTCACTCTCGATCCATTAGTATCACAGTTGGGTAGAGTTGCTCACCCATTGTGATTTCTGTCGTCATCCAGACTGTCCGTGTCCTCATTAAGATCCCCGCTCAGACTGTGTCCCAGCCACCAGACGTCAAATTATTCGTTCCTTTTGCCAACCTGAGTGAGGTACGAGTACTTTAGTACCTCAGGTGCCAACAACTTATCTGCTAGCATGCCCCGGAGGTTTATCGATCCACGCTCCTCTTCAAACTTTATCCGAAGATCTTCAATCTTCGGACATTCATTCAGAATGTGTGCGAAGGCATCTGGTACCCTACACACCACACAATCAGGGTGATCAACCAATCCCAGGGAGAACAACTTCACCTTGAAATTGCCATGCCCAGACAAGAACTGCGCACAATAGTTGCATATATTAAGCAACCTCATGCGCAGCTTTTCCCGAACATCCAGGAAGATTTCATAGGTGTTCCTTCCCTTCTCGGAGTTCTCCTACCGAGCTTGCCAGGTTTGGAATGGCAAGGTTCCCGGTGGAACCGGCGCTGGCCTCCCCAAACCACGCATCCAGGTGGCCGATACCTATTAAAAGATTATACCTGGAGCACTACTTTCTATTTTACGTTATCCATCCTAAGCAAGAAAAATTTAAATAGTTATTTTTGTTTCTCAGGTTTCCACCAGGAAATTTTCTATTTTGAACCACCATGCTAAGTCCGAAAAGAAGTTAAAACACAATACTCCTTTCCTACATACACAAACATCTACAACATCTCGCGCATTTCCTTATTTCACGTTTAAAAATACTAAGCGTGGCAGTATTCCCATTAACAGTTTTACGCGGCCCATTGCGCTCGAGTGTTTTCTTGGAATGGCCGATTGATCATAAGTATGTTGTAGCCGTCATTATTTTACTTTTCCGGTATACCAGTAATGTGCCTAACGAACCATACTTTTTTCCCCCGCAAGCAGCTCCAAACGAGAATATTTGTATATGTATACAATTATTGTGATTGTGATTCGGTATACAAATTTTTGTTGAAAAATCATGGTTCTTCTACATGTTATAATGCTGCAAATTTAACTGAGTTCTAAAAATAAAAATAAAACATATACATAATAAGTGACTTCCAGTTGAAAACAGGAAAGGCATGACTGAGGAGAGAAAGGAGCAACACCGGATACGCATGAAGGAATTCTGGGCAAATGTTAAAGTAAGGAAGAAACAGTTTAAATGACGTGGTCCTTAGCTGGCCGAAACGAAACAAGAAGAAGTGACTTCCCGGTTACCACGTATAAAGGTTTCAGGGCTTATTAGTCTGTTGTCAATGTTTTCGGGGTGAAACCCAGCTTCGTCCCTCCCGAGGTGACTTGAGAGTTAAAATATCGTTGGCTCCTTTGAAGATTCCATCTAATAGTGTACATTTTTGACAAAATTTATGCTGGAAACATAGTCGCACTCACAAGAGTCTTAATATAAACTCTGGACAAACACAATGGTAAACGCATAAGACGATTACACTAGGCTGGGGCCAGTATATTTATCTTCTCTGCACTTCACAACCCTCCTTCTGCAGTGCCTGAAATGAGTCGAGTTGCGGCAAACATATATATACACACACACACATATATATATACACATACATAAATAAATACATAGTAAAATATTAGCTGTTATAGATAGTGTCAAAGAGAGATAATTTTCCAGTTCAGAGGCAGTTGATTGCACGCTAGATTAATTTTAAGAGTTTTTCTGAATTCTAATCCCGTGTACGTCACTCGTGTATTTTAATTGTCTTGGTGCTGATTCACATGTTTCCGGTTTCATCTCTAATGTTATTGCTGTCAATGAGGCGTTAGCTCCTACCTGCCATTAAAACTTTTAAGAATTTCGCTAAAATTAATTTGCACCCATGTAGAGGCAAAGTAGGCTCGTTAGTTATCAGAGACATCTTGTTTCTGCTTTATAATCACAAGATTACAAATTAGAATATATACATAGAAATAGGTTAATAACGTCTTCACGTATTCACTTTACTGGCGCACGAATACAGTTTTTAGACCCACGGCAATGTTAAATGCCAATAAGAAACATGAGACTTTTCTAATGGGCGATTACAAAGGCGACAGTAGCATAAATTATTTGGCAATAATGACTTCAGAATAGTAACTAATCAGTGCCTTAGTTAGTACGTGTAGATCTGTGAAACACAATGCAACATCTGAACTGTCAGGTTGTGGTAAACGTTCCTACATTCAGCAAAACATTTAATCAATACTTTGCTGGTTGGGTAAGTCGTAATTTTACACAACGAAGCGATTTAGTGGAATTACATAGAAAATAAGCGAGAGTTCTGTAACAACATATCGGCAGAACCGCTTCGTTATCGAAGTGCGTAAAACAACGTATCAGACAAAGGAAGTTTTGTTCTATTGTGCCTGCGTAGTCAAACACTACAAGATCATTGGAAATATTTGAAATGTCCACCGTTGTGTTAACCACTTGACCAAAACCTCCTGCACTTCTACTATTGTGCTCGTTGAATGAATTGCGGTATGGCCTGCTAGATCACCCGATCTCGTGTACCACGAATTCTGGTTGCGGGATCAAAAGGAAGGAACTGTGTACTTGTCACAGCAATGCATGAGAGACTAAGTAACGCTGTCCTTCAAAATACTGTAGGACTTCAATCTTCAAACGAAGCTAGAACATTCATAAACATCCTGGATTCTTTCATAGTACAGTTTCCAATGGCCCTGCACGCATGGTCATGCGTTCATTTGGTAAAGTGGCTGGACTGATAACAATCGGCGCTCATCCTCTGGCATGAATCTACTTGAAATCAATGAGTCGTTTAACAAGTAGTACTGAATCCTGTGTAATTTTTAAGGTCTCGCCATTTGTCTTACTTTCTGTGCGTAACTGCGCGATAGAAGAAACAGAGAGTTGTAGGCTGTACACGAGAACATAATCTGCAAAAGAAGTGCAACAATTTTACACGCATTTCTAAAATATTCTTACTGCCCGAAGTCGAACCCCGGAAGTTTCGTTCAGGTGTCAGTTGTCCCTACGAATGAGTGACCGCGGAGAATATTAAGGGCTCTGCCTTACTAAGGTCTGCTATCACGGAGTTTATGAGTACATGATACATAGGTTAATTCTGAACATGTTAATTGCTCCTGACAGGTTTATGAAAGTCAGATTAGAAAAATAAAGAAAGGGTGGCCTTTAAACTATAGTGTCTGGCTACTTCGTGAGCAAATATTTTGACGCGCAGATACATTCCTTTAGCACTGTATCTTACGCCACACTGAAACGTTTACATTTACGGCGTTAGAAATAGCTCGACAGTTATGCATCACACAAGAAAATTATTTGCTCTCAAAGTTAGAGTAATAGAAACCCTGCCCATTTATACATGCACATATGTTTAATACATTCATCCAAAATTTAACATAAAGTTTACACTTTATAAAAATTATGAATGAATAATTTTTTTTTAAATTGCTAAACGTGGCAGTAATCCCTGAGAAATTTGCTTTGGATAGTTTTCGTTTGAAACGTTTTAAAAACGTATGCATGCACTGAGAAGGAATTTATTGAACATTGATACCCCATTTGAACTCCGTGGCTGAAAGCTTGGTAGGCAAACCCCTTAAGGTTCGGTTTCACCTCGTTCGCAGGATTTATAGTAAATACTGACAATCTACGATTATAGAAAATTTACAATCCACCATTTGTTCAATATTTATGTGCTGAATTTTAATTGTGTGTTATCTGCTAGTTGTAAAAAGTCGAGAACATATTCATATTTTATAAGTTCCTGCCGTTTTGCAAGCTTGAAATAACACACAGTGTAAATTAGATAGAGAAGTATCAAACAACTAGTAAATTGAAAATTTTCTATAATCAAACATTTTTAACAATATCTCTCAAACTGAAATTATGACACTAAATCGAAGAATTTCTGCAAAAGGCACGAAGTCGAGCCTCAATGACATTTTCATTCGCTTTGGATCTAAGATCACTGCGCTTGGGAAGGATTTCCGATTATACGTAATTTTTGGATGTGCGACGATTTCATGCCAAACTCTGTGCACTGCAAAAGTGAGTGTGTTTGGTGATGCGATGCGGAAGGCCGTAGGTTCTATTCTATCTGACTGGGAGGCCGTGGTTGTGTAGTGGCTAGACTACTCGCCTCCCACCAAGGCAAACCTGGTTCGATTCCCGGCGGGGTCGCCTCCGGATTTTCGCATGTGGGAATCGAGCCGCGCGATGCCACTGGTTGGCGGGTTTTTGTCGGGAATATCCTGTTTTCCCCACCATTGTATTCCGGCGCTGCTCCATACTCACCTCGCTTTACCCCAATTGGCTCTCAAGACCTCGAGGTTAAGAGCCTCCCAAATCTCTCCACTCCCTTCGCTTACTCCAGCTGGCTTGATTGGGGGTGGTTTACTCATCGTGACTTCCCGTTTCTATTCTAGCCGAAAGAGGTGATGTTCCTTAATTTCGAACAATTTTTACTTCATCCATTAGATTGCATCAAAGGAACAGTCACAAGTGCTGCCATCTCCATCACCCTCACATGCATTCTAAACCAATATAATGCAATGCACAACAGGTCACTTTTTTTGTACCAGCAGAGTCGATAGAATGTGGGGAAGTCCGAAGTCAGTACGCACTGGAACGCAAGTATTTGGCAGTGGAATATTCGAAGTCTGAACAGTAGCGAATTGTCAATTTTCTGGTTGCCTATAAACATTCAAACGATCAGAAGTGGAAAATATTTTGACATACTTTGACTGTTACACTTATTTCAGTAAAACTGTTAGACAAAGTAAGAAAACATATTTGTTTACAAAGACATACAACTTTCGTACCAGAGATTTGCCAGTCTTGTAATTTTTTCATATACACAAGTGTTCGTGGAATTACATGTGTCATATTTCAGAAAAACTTTAATTTAGTTAGTATCTTTAAAATGCAATTTTTTTATTTTTTACATTTTTTGCTTACTGAGGACGGGATTTTATTCAACTAGCTTTAATATTCCTTAAAAAGCACACTCTTCGGTGGGGGTTCTATGCAAAGGCCCTGGCATCGAAAGATATTATGTAATTAACTACGACTAAATGTTGGTAAAAAAAAAACCTGAGCATTGTAACCACTGGGAACATACAGTGTTTAGTTTACACTGTCTATTACTTGTTGACGAGGGTAGGCCAGTTTTAACGTGGACCATCCACGAGCTCACAAGCGCGGCATACAACACACACTACACACCCCCGGATGGAAGCTCGACGTCTGTCAACTGCTTCCGAAGGAGCTCCTGGTAGTCGTCGCCCAACATAATCCCCCTACCGCCCCCCCCCC
>NQII01000583.1:835422-896311 GCA_002778355.1 Clitarchus hookeri | reverse complement strand
GGGGTCGTTCAAATTAAAATTTAAGCTCTCAAAAAAATTGAAAAGAAATTAGACTCATTTCAGCGCTCAGTGTTTAACATGAAGCACTAGTTTAATAAAGGTTTAAGGGTTTCCGGAACATCCACCGTAACATCCAATACACGGTTGTGAGTTGTTGCCGTTTAAGCTAATTTACATTTAAATTGTTTTATGTTAGTATAAGGCCAGAGTGGTTTAGTGGTCAGACTACGTGCTTCCCGCCAACTGGGAGTCGATTCCCTTTGGGGAACGTAGCGGACGTTGCCATTTGCCAGTGGGTTTTTTTTTGGGATTCTTTCATTTCTCCCGCCCTAACGTTTCGCCGCTGACTTATTTTCACTACACGTCACCCTCACCGGCGCTCAATACCGGGCTGTTAAGCGCCGAATAAAAGCTCTCGAATCAACTATCTCAGGAGATAAAGAAAATAATGAAACAATCAGTTTTATAACAATCCTTTATTTGGTTATGGAGACTGGAAATTAACACTCGTCAGAAAAAGTACAACAAAAATGAAAATGAACAAAAAGAAATTGTGATTTCAGAACACTTTTTTGTAATTACTGTGAGGACATTATTAATTTTATGACCATACCGTACATTAGTTATTCATCCTCCTTTGTTGCTTNTTTTGTAATTACTGTGAGGACATTATTAATTTTATGACCATACCGTACATTAGTTATTCATCCTCCTTTGTTGCTTTTGTAATTGGTTTTGATACTTACAGAAGCCGTTACTGTCGATTATTGCACACCTTGTGCACACGAAAGTTAGCACGAATGATCATTCCGATATCCCAACACGCACTGCCACTTGCCACATGGTATCTCCCGAGTCCCCCTCCCCCTCGAACTCTCTTGTACTATCCCAACGCCGACTGGACAGTTTGACGTATGACGGGTGCAGGGGATAGACATTGCACTGTTTTCACACCCTGCTATAGTTGTCCTGGGCAGGCAGCCAGCAAGCCAGGGCAGGCAGGTGACAACGAAACTTCCGCGGAAGAACCGAAGTTGAGAGAAACAAGGTAAGTCCCTAGAATGAGCTGATATAAGCCCTCTACGAAGGAATCAGGGGTGCCCCCGACGAGAATTAGTGCCGACACAGCTCCCAGGAATCCCCGAAAACGTCCTACCACACCCTTCCTCCACCCCAGTCGGAGGGCGCAAGCCGCTGACGAGACACGAAATCCTACACAAAAAAACGCGCGAGGTATACAGGGGATTTCCTGACTTATCTCTCGAGAAACTGCTGACAGCTAACTTGAATATAGCGGGAGATGGGTTTAATTCAGGCGCAGCCAAGGAAGGGATCAGTTGTCATCAGTTGTTCACGATGAGTTGTTCAGCCGTGATGCAAGGCAGAGAAGTCAGTTAGTGCGAGAGGCAGTTATATCACCAGGCCGGAGTTCGGACCCGGCCCAGCCAGTAATTTACAATCAGTTGTTCGCAGTCAGTTGTTCGGGAGCAATTATCGCCAGCCGAGACGGGAGTTGTTCGGCGGTGCAGCCGCGAGATGAGATAGGTACAGCCGAGACAGGAGGCGAAGGAGACCCGGGAGTAATCAGTCGTGTGACGTGATCAGTGCCGAGAATATGAGTAAATTCCCGGAAACGAGTGTCAACCCCATACCGAGAGGCGCCATTCCCCGAGAAGACGTAGTCGTGCACCGGATGGCGACATCAGTCAGTCAGTAAGTCAATAGTGACGTCACCGAGGAGAGAACCCAGGCACAGCCAAAACTTCATGTGTAAATTCCAGCGACAAACCTAGTNTGCAGCCGCGAGATGAGATAGGTACAGCCGAGACAGGAGGCGAAGGAGACCCGGGAGTAATCAGTCGTGTGACGAGATCAGTGCCGAGAATATGAGTAAATTCCCGGAAACGAGTGTCAACCCCATACCGAGAGGCGCCATTCCCCGAGAAGACGTAGTCGTGCACCGGATGGCGACATCAGTCAGTCAGTAAGTCAATAGTGACGTCACCGAGGAGAGAACCCAGGCACAGCCAAAACTTCATGTGTAAATTCCAGCGACAAACCTAGTAGAAGTGCCGAGAACTTATGAGTTCATTTCCGAAAACGTAGTGGCAGTTTCAGAGGTGGGGAAGTCATAAACGCGAGCCGGACCGTTGCGGACGTCGATGCAGCCTAGGAGACGCGCTCTCCAACAAGGAACGCAAGCCGAGGTCGCAGACACACTCAAAGTCCCCGGGAAACCATCCCGGACTTCCGAGAGAGTCAGTCAAAGCCGCAGGAAGAAACCAGCTGAGTACAGCACGCCAATGAGAGCCAGTCCGAGGGCCTGACAATGGGCCACCCAACTCACCATGCCTCAGCTACCAACGAAGACAACTCACCAAAAGCCTCAGTCACAGATAAGTAGAGAAACGTCTCCCTTCAACAACCTTCCCCGACGCATAGTATTCAGCCCACCAGCCCTTCAGGCCTACGACTTGCAGGGGGCTCAGTCTCGCCAGTGTGTGTAAATACCTATGTGACCTTCAGACCAATAAACTACTGGCGTGTTAAATAACGGAGAATACGAGTATTTGTTTACCCCTAACGCAGCAACCACTGGTGCCCTTAGTCTGCACCAAAGTAATTTAACTATATCAACTACTAGCCACCATCCTGTATAACTAAGGTGGCCTAGTAGCAACAAGTTCTGTCCTTGAGGGGCCCGCCAGCCTGGAGATTTTTCCTGCGTTTGAGGCCAAGAAACGCGGGAGCAATAAGGGCGACCCTGCCACACGCTACAAGTGCGCCATCGCCGCTATGCGCAGGGCTCTGAATTGGCGTGCAGTGTTCTCGTCGTGCTGCGTGTACCTATGGGACTTTCAGAGGTGACCCTATAATTTTATAGGAGGAAGGTCTGTAGCAAGGTTCAATGTATGCCCTTGATTACTTCTCTGTGTGTGTTAAACGTATATTTTGAGATACAGCGCATTGAAAAAAGCCGTTGGTAGCTGTGTTGGAGTGCTCCGAAATGGTGTTTCTAATGTGTGTGACATCTTGGAAGTAACCGACAGGCGTGGTCTGAAGTGTGCGTTCTTTTCCTAGACTAGCACATTGGACGCACGTTTAATAGTTTCGTAAAAAAAAAAACTTGGATTTCGAACGCATTGCAACGCGGTTCGAGCGCAAGGTAGGCAGGCCCCTCAAGCAGCGAGTTCTAAGCAGGGCTCCGATCTGCCGGCAGGCAATCTTGCGTCATCGAACGGGCCGTTCCGACCACTGCGGCTGGCCACCCACACCAACGTCATAAACCGGCTTAATAGTGGCACTATGCAGTGATCAATGCTCTGCGTCTGTCTCACAAACGCTTGTGCTGAAAACCGATGTGTGCGTGTGTGTGTGTGTGGTTTTTTTAAGCATTCCCTACTCCCGAATGGATTTAGTACAGTGTAAAACAAACTATTTATAAAATTTCAAATTTCAAATCTTTGGGAAGATAGTTTTCCATTTTATATACAATATCTGATAGCGTTTCATCTAAAACCAGACTTTATATTACGTAATGTGGTTTACGTAACTTTAATTTAGGTGTTTCGTGAATGACAGATGTGTCCATTAAACTTGTATTCAATGATGGGCGAAGCAACATTAANACAGATGTGTCCATTAAACTTGTATTCAATGATGGGCGAAGCAACATTAATGACGCTCATTTTCTTTAACGCTAAAAACTGGAGGTTGTTGACAGGGATGCAAATCTCCTCTTATTATATACTAAGTTATGGGGAGATTTTCTTTTACTAACATGCCTCAATCAAACTGGAAAATTGCAATTAAAATTACTGTGAAATTCGTGTTTCGGTNCGATTTTCTTTTACTAACATGCCTCAATCAAACTGGAAAATTGCAATTAAAATTACTGTGAAATTCGTGTTTCGGTTATGTAATTGACTGCAAAATATATTTCCAGACCTACTTAATTTATCGCCATACAAGTTGTTGATTTAAAAATTTTAACGCTCTTGCTAGAGAATTGTTAATAAACGTATATCTTTAATTTGTGTCGTAATTACATAGTTCTGTATTCAAAACAGACGTCCTAGATGGAATATCCTGCAATGGAACGATAAGTCCCGTATTCAATCGGCTTTCCGATTCGCAATTCCTTCTCCACAATCCTATTACACCGTTGAGTGATTCAGAATCCCTCGCAGACATCTGCTGGCAGAAACGAGAACACCGTGTTCTTAGGTTCTCAGTGATGCCCATTTATGATCTACTCACAAAGATGTAACACCGAAGTGTAGTGCTAAGTTGGTTAAAAATCTGCCCCAACATGAGGCTATACTTTACTATCTTCAAAAATACATGGAAATAAGAAGTAATTTCTAATACTCGAACATTTCATTTTTTGTGCTGGGGTCTGATTACAGGTTACTTTAAAAGAATTCAGTAAAAGAAAATTGTAACTATGTTCTTGTCCATTGAATTGTCATACACATAATCATTTTAATTCAATTTGTAGATTCACAGGCCTTTACTCAGTAGAATATTATTCGATATATTTTNTCATACACATAATCATTTTAATTCAATTTGTAGATTCACAGGCCTTTACTCAGTAGAATATTATTCGATATATTTTTTTAAATTAACTTTAACTTTTAGTATTTAAAATTTCAAAATCCCGTAATTGTTACAGATAGACGAGGTGCGTTTCTTAGTTTTATTTCACCAAATGTTTTAAGTTGATCTCAAGGACGACAAAATGACGCTTTTCATGCATGTTATTTATTGCTGTTAGGACGACACACTTCTTATGCTTCCGTTATTTATGTTGTCATTCCATTTCCATCCTGGTTATTCCACACAGGATGGATACTGTCTTGTCTGTGTGTTTATATAAATGTGGGTGTGTTTGGTGTGTGTGTGTGCTGTAAATATTCACAGTGGTTGACATAAGTGATAAAAGTGCTTGGCAGTTTTAAATATTTTTACTTATGGTTGCAGACTAATAATATTGCATTTGATATCTGTTTAAAATTTGATTTAGTTAAAAGTTATCACAAAATTTTAATAGAACATGGTAGCAGACAGCAACATACAGTTCTGTTCCAGGAGTTTGAAAAAGGTACCTGCAGCCATCTTGGGGCCAGGGACCATTCTCTTGTCGGACGACGTCATACGATCTTAACCTTCGCCTTTCACCACCCACGTGTATCATTTCTAAGTAAATATAGACACCTCTAAATGCTGATGCTTCATATGACTGATCCTTCATAAGACTCACAGCTGCCAACACTTACTAACGTCGAGACTGATTCCTATTGAGACTAACTCATGTCGAGACTGACACCTATCCAGACTAACACCTACCCAGACTCTTACCTGCCCAGACTCTTACCTACCCAGACTCTTACCTACCCAGACTCTTACCTACCCAGACTATTACCTGCCCAGACTCTTACCTGCCCAGACTCTTACCTGCCCAGGCTCTTACCTGCCCAGACTCTTACCTGCCCAGACTCTTACCTGTCCAGACTCTTACCTGCCCAGGCTATTACCTGCCCAGGCTATTACCTGTCCAGACTCTTACCTGCCCAGACTGACTCGTGTCGAGACTGACTCACGGTGAGACTGATTCGAACCGAGACAGAATCATGTCGCGACAGACTCATGATGAAACTGATTCATGTCGAAATTGACTCATGTCGAGCTTGGCTCATATCGAGACTGAGTCCTACCCAGAATGAATTCTCCCCAGAATGACTTCTGTCCAGACTATCTCTTGTCCATACTGACTCCTGTCCAGACTGACACCTGTCCAGATTTACTCCTGCCAGATGGATTCCTGCTCTGACTGACTTCTGCTCAGACTGACTCCTGGCCAGTCTGGCTACTACTCAGACTGGCTCCTGCTGAGACTGGCTCATGTCGAGACTAGCTTCTACATTGAATGATTCCTGTCGAGACTGTATCCTGTCCAGACTGACTCCTGTNACTGGCTCATGTCGAGACTAGCTTCTACATTGAATGATTCCTGTCGAGACTGTATCCTGTCCAGACTGACTCCTGTAGAGACTTGCTCCTTCCAGCCTTTCCCATGTCCAGTTTGACTCCTGCCTAGACTGACTCTTGTTCAGACCGACTAATGCCCAGACTGGTTCCTGCCGAGACTAGCTCCTACCGTGACTNACTGGCTCATGTCGAGACTAGCTTCTACATTGAATGATTCCTGTCGAGACTGTATCCTGTCCAGACTGACTCCTGTCGAGTCTGACTTCTTTCGAGACAGACTCCAGCCGAGACTGACTCCTGTCCAGACTGACTCCTGTAGAGACTTGCTCCTTCCAGCCTTTCCCATGTCCAGTTTGACTACTGCCTAGACTGACTCTTGTTCAGACCGACTAATGCCCAGACTGGTTCCTGCCGAGACTAGCTCCTACCGTGACTNACTGCCTAGACTGACTCTTGTTCAGACCGACTAATGCCCAGACTGGTTCCTGCCGAGACTAGCTCCTACCGTGACTGGTTCCTATTGTGACTAGCTCCTACCATGATTGTCTCCTGCCATGATTGGATACTGCTGTGGTTGGATCCTGCCGAGAATGCTGCTGCCGAGAGTGTGTGATGCATTGGGGCGATTCCATTTCCTCGCAATAACACTGTAATATTGCAGAAAAATATTCTTTATGAAACAAACAAAAGTATTCAATACTTGTAGCTATTAGAAACAAAAAGAGCTCGTATGCAAGGTGATGTCTATGAGAATAAATCCTGATATATTTCAGTTTTATGTAAACCATTCTAACAACTCAATAGGCTGCCAAATATGGGGTTTGATTTTGTCTCAATATCATCTCATAGCCATAACAATTGTAATATCAGTACAGAGCATATGCACAAGGAGGACATGCCCATAAACAAATTTGTGTGTGTTATAGTCGACAGCAGTCTCACGCGAGGTGAATTCAGAGTTATTTTCTTACTCGTGCATCCAAATCACCTGGATTGTAGTCCGTAATTTTCCTGACTGCAGTAAAAAAGTACAAGTTATACATGTTTTGAAGAGTCTATGTGAATATGGTAGTTATTTTTGATACCTTTAAAAACGNGTAAAAAAGTACAAGTTATACATGTTTTGAAGAGTCTATGTGAATATGGTAGTTATTTTTGATACCTTTAAAAACGTCCTATCCTTTCTCTAAGCAATTTCAATGCTTGTACGAGACATAGACTTCATATACATGCTGGGGAAGTTTAAACTCACTGCAATTGAAATTTTCTTTGTTCTGTAAGTATGTACTACTGTTATATATTGTTTAAGAACCACATAGCAAATTNCACTGCAATTGAAATTTTCTTTGTTCTGTAAGTATGTACTACTGTTATATATTGTTTAAGAACCACATAGCAAATTTGTGAGATATCGATGCATACAGGTCTCGAAAAGAGTCCTGTTGTATATTCCACAACTCTTGTTGGTTTTAAGTCCACATGCAGGTGACATTCCATAAAATATACACCACGTGTGCTTTTACATCATGCATTTAGTGTACACGATGTTAGCAATGTGTGGACAATCATAGTACTTTTATAATATGACATGAACACCAGTGGTGTGTGGTTAACTGTTGCGAGGTAAGCTAGCATTAGCTCTGTCCTGTACCCTGTTGCTTGCTAGTTTACACTTCCATCACTAAAATGTAGGTCGGAAGGTAACACTACAGGACATGTTATGGCTCCCTTGCCTGCTGGTTGTGAATGGTCGAAATACATTCAGTTTCCCTGAGTTCCCCAGAGGTTATTGGTTACTGATGCGTGCACCGAGCATGTACAGTAGTGAGCAAGCACCTACTTACCTTGCAACAGTTCACCACACTCCACTGGTGAAGACATCCGAGAACAACAGGATAACAGAACGTCATACAAATTGCTAGTGTTTATGTTTTGTTGATAAGCACCAAACGAAAGGGTTTTTTTTAAATTGTGTACTTGAAAGTATGTTAAGTTCTCACTCAGTGTGGCAATGCTGTGACAGTACATCATTTCTTGCATCCAAACTAAAGCGAGATCATCAAATGATATGACTTGTCGCTTTTTAAGGCCTGCTTTCTCGAGAGCAGATATTATTCAAGTGGAAGATATCAAACAGAACCAATCCATGGCATAACTGCTCCCCAATAGCTGCCAATATTTCATGGTGGTTCGCAGCCAAATCCTTGTGTATAAAGTAATCCTCTCATTTTCTTGCGATGGCTATTTTGTGTGGACGAAATTCATTGCAACAGTAGAACTGCCATTCAGAAACCATGTTTGTGAATTATTTGTCTGTTAGCTGTATTCAATGTATTATCTANTGCAACAGTAGAACTGCCATTCAGAAACCATGTTTGTGAATTATTTGTCTGTTAGCTGTATTCAATGTATTATCTAGCAGTTACATTTATTCCCACTATACGGGCTCGTTCAAATTAATTTGGCCTGAGGGATATCTTATTCCTGCATCACTTTGACATATTTACAATTATTTACCTACTAACATGCACTTTAAACTCCATTGACCTCATAGCATTGTACTCTTTACAGGCGTAAGTCGAACTTGAAAGAGGGGTACCAGTTTTATGGCAAACTGCTAGGTTATGTTACTTTAATTTATTGTTAAACACGACTCATTCGTGGACGTTACATTTTAGCTCTTCTGTAAATAGTGCATATTGAGTACTTTTACAGATCGCATTCAATACCTCCTTTAGGCAGCAGGTTAACTGAAGACCATGGGAAAATTTAATAGTTTTCAGTGGATTACCAAAATATAATCAATTTTAAATAGTAGGATTTTTATAAGTGATACCTGTATTAATCGGTGGCCAATTTTACGATGTATTAACCAAAAATTGAATCATTTTATCAAAGTTGGTACATTACATACAGAAAATTAATCAGTATTGATGCATATTGGGCAGAATGGAAAGTGCAAAAAATTATATAATATAAACACTGCTTCACCAGAAATGAATTTATGTCGTATTATGTAAATTGTAAAATAGGTTTTAATGTTCAAGCTTCAAACATATATGTTTTGATACCTGCCAAATGCTGAAGTTTGGAAGTAGGTATTGATTCTGCTCTGTGGCGTGAGGCGCCAGCACTTGATGCTAGCCCTCAGTGATAGGGCGTAGGAATACGTCGATACTTCTGTCTCTATATCCAATTTACTAATAAATTACACTGTATTTGCGAGTTCACATAATCGAGTTTTATTGTTGCTTGAACAGGTTAACNATAAGGGTTGCATCCTATCATAACCCACACCATATTGCTAGAATTTTAATCCTGTATGTATTTGGCGAATTCACACCGAGGTGTAACACTCTCAAGGACCATGCTGAGCATATATTGCTGAACCTGCTGTCGCCGTCAAGTTACTGCAGTGTGTCAGATCTTCCAGGTGTCACTAAAGACACCACTAGAGACTGCAAGGAAATCTATGGCTGTAGTCCCTCTGCATGTGAATTATTTCTGAATGTCTGAGTAAACAATTTTGGTAACACATTGTCACTAGTATTCTCTGCTAATGCTATGCTATCTTTAACTTCTGTCTTTATATTACGATTATGTCTGCACATGTCTGTAGAAGTTTGTTCGAAACCTGGTCGATCATCGATAGGTGGGAAAAATTTTGTCACTTTAGAGATTTTGGATTTGCCAGAGATATATACAATGTTGTGAAAAGGCGTGCTCATCCGTACATGTACAGTGAGTGTTGATTGACTCCCCCATCTGCTGGGCATTGCATAGCGGTGCGTTGATTTCTCGCCTGGCTGGGTAAACTGTCCTGTCATCCCATTCAAGTCAATGATTTCACAAGGAGTGCTGCGGCGCTCATGCTTCTTCAGTATGCTCCGTGCGCAGCATGTGCCGCATAGGGAGAATGAACACTGAAGTGACCCAGTGACCTGGCAAATTAATCGCGTTACATGAATCTCTATGCGCAACCCCCAAACACAAGGTATTTAAGAAGAAGAGAGCCGGCCCTCGGGGTTTTTTCTTTCCTATTATTTACGCTTATTTCTTCGTATTTCGTGGGAATTTAATTTTGTTCTGAATGTACTGAGTTTATGCAGGTCATGTGCTCGATGCTGTAGGCTTGTTGGCAGGCGAGTGGAGATTATTGACTTATAGGATGATAGGATGTCCCAGGTTATAAGACTTAGGGTGATGTAGCAGAATGAAGTCAGTGTGATCAGGAGCAGTGTACAAAATAAAACACTCTACTTTGGTTACTTGGTATGTTGTTATTCAATAGATAGCTCACCCGTTTTGATGCTGAAAGTGCCCAGGGAAATTTTTCGCTAGGAAAAGGGAGTGGGAAGGAGACTTAGTCGATTTCCTTACCGAAGGATGGACGAGTACCCTAAGGTAAGATGACAATAGGTGCCAGGGCTATGCCTTCACATCACGGTGCTGATGGCATGCTGGATCTGTGTGTAACCACGCACTGGAGCCATCAGCATGCTGATTCATGAGACACTCTGTGTGGACATCTATGAAGGGCAATAGTGGTCATCGCGATCATGCATTCGCATCCCAGCATTGACAGCATGTTGGATCTATGTGTAAGCTCGTCACAAAGACATTAGAATGCTTGATCATGAGACATCCTGTGACCACATCTAGACAGGGCAACAATAGGTATCGAGNTGCGGTCGTCCGCCTGCGAGCTTCGCCAGAGCGTGTGTTCTGACGAATAAAATATAGGGACACAGAATGCATCAGTTTTATATATATGTAAAATCCTTTAAAGCTTATAACATATTTTTTCTATTTTTTTAAGCTTATAACAATGGTTAAACATCCGAATTACAGTCAACGCATACACCAGATACAATATACACGATTCATGAAGATCTTTCGAGCATCGTATCAACATATTGTGCACTCTCATCGAGTGCCAACACAACCCTGAAATCTCACTTTGAAACTATCCTACAAACAGTGAACATCAAAATGTNGCGGTCGTCCGCCTGCGAGCTTCGCCAGAGCGTGTGTTCTGACGAATAAAATATAGGGACGCAGAATGCATCAGTTTTATATAAATGTAAAATCCTTTAAAGCTTATAACATATTTTTTCAATTTTTTTAAGCTTATAACAATGGTTAAACATCCGAATTACAGTCAACGCATACACCAGATACAAGATACACGATTCATGAAGATCTTTCGAGCATCGTATCAACATATTGTACACTCTCATCGAGTGCCAACACAACCCTGAAATCTCACTTTGAAACTATCCTACAAACAGTGAACATCAAAATGTNACACTCTCATCGAGTGCCAACACAACCCTGAAATCTCACTTTGAAACTATCCTACAAACAGTGAACATCAAAATGTGATACGATATTCTAAGTCTCTTTCACCACTTGAATTTACGTAAGATTGTAAGTGGTATAGCAGAATGAGACAGGTGTATCTCGATATTACTCATGTGGTTATTGAAGGAGATATATAAAAATGGTACTGATGAGGGAAGTTTTTGAAAATTTCGAAGTGCATTTTCAGAAGCACAAGCAGTATGTGATGGGCATTATCATCCTGACTCCGCAAATTGTCTATCCTTCAATGCAAGTGAAGCAAAAATGTTGAACAAGTTTCTCGCACTACCTCGGGTGGGTAAAATTTCCCTCCATGCACTTAAATCAAATAAGGGTTGCATCCTATCATAACCCACACCATATTGCTAGAATTTTAATCCTGTATGTATTTGGCGAATTCACACTGAAGTGTAACACTCTCAAGGACCATGCTGAGCATATATCGCTGAACCTGCTGTCGCCGTCAAGTTACTGCAGTGTGTCAGATCTTCCAGGTGTCACTAAAGACACCACTAGAGACTGCAAGGAAATCTATGGCTGTAGTCCCTCTGCATGTGAATTATTTNACTGCAAGGAAATCTATGGCTGTAGTCCCTCTGCATGTGAATTATTTCTGAATGTCTGAGTAAACAATTTTGGTAACACATTGTCACTAGTATTCTCTGCTAATGCTATGCTATCTTTAACTTCTGTCTTTATATTACGATTATGTCTGCACATGTCTGTAGAAGTTTGTTCGAAACCTGGTCGATCATCGATAGGTGGGAAAAATTTTGTCACTTTAGAGATTTTGGATTTGCCAGAGATATATACAATGTTGTGAAAAGGCGTGCTCATCCGTACATGTACAGTGAGTGTTGATTGACTCCCCCATCTGCTGGGCATTGCATAGCGGTGCGTTGATTTCTCGCCTGGCTGGGTAAACTGTCCTGTCATCCCATTCAAGTCAATGATTTCACAAGGAGTGCTGCGGCGCTCATGCTTCTTCAGTATGCTCCGTGCGCAGCATGTGCCGCATAGGGAGAATGAACACTGAAGTGACCCAGTGACCTNTCATGCTTCTTCAGTATGCTCCGTGCGCAGCATGTGCCGCATAGGGAGAATGAACACTGAAGTGACCCAGTGACCTAGCAAATTAATCGCGTTACATGAATCCCTATGCGCAACCCCCAAACACCAGGTATTTAAGAAGAAGAGAGCCGGCCCTCGGGGTTTTTTCTTTCCTATTATTTACGCTTATTTCTTCGTATTTCATGGGAATTTAATTTTGTTCTGAATGTACTGAGTTTATGCAGGTCATGTGCTCGATGCTGTAGGCTTGTTGGCAGGNGTGGGAATTTAATTTTGTTCTGAATGTACTGAGTTTATGCAGGTCATGTGCTCGATGCTGTAGGCTTGTTGGCAGGCGAGTGGAGATTATTGACTTATAGGATGATAGGATGTCCCAGGTTATAAGACTTAGGGTGGTGTAGCAGAATGAAGTCAGTGTGATCAGGAGCAGTGTACAAAATAAAACACTCTACTTTGGTTACTTGGTATGTTGTTATTCAATAGATAGCTCACCCGTTTTGATGCTGAAAGTGCCCAGGGAAATTTTTCGCTAGGAAAAGGGAGTGGGAAGGAGACTTAGTCGATTTCCTTACCGAAGGATGGACGAGTACCCTAAGGTAAGATGACAATAGGTGCCAGGGCTATGCCTTCACATCACGGTGCTGATGGCATGCTGGATCTGTGTGTAACCACGCACTGGAGCCATCAGCATGCTGATTGATGAGACACTCTGTGTGGACATCTATGAAGGGCAATAGTGGTCATCGCGATCGTGCATTCGCATCCCAGCATTGACAGCATGTTGGATCTATGTGTAAGCTCATCACAAAGACATTAGAATGCTTGATCATGAGACATCCTGTGACCACATCTAGACAGGGCAACAATAGGTATCGAGGTCGTGCCTTCAAATCCCGGTACTGACTGTGTTATGGATATTTGTGTAAGCACATCCCGGAGCCATCAGCATTTTAGGTCGTGAGGCATCCTGTGCTGGCATCTAGGTAAGGCTACAAAAGTTGTGTGGGAAGTGCCTTCGCATCTCGGTGCTGGCAGCATGCTGGACCTGTATGGAAGTGCATTCCAGAGATTCTAGCATGCTCTATTGTGAGGCATGATACACCAGAACCTGGTAGGACACAACAGACACTCGGGCCGTGCCTTTGTGTCTTTGCACCATGTGCTGGATGTGTGCAGCGGCATTTCCCAAAGTTCTTGGTGTGCTGGATTGTAAGGTGAGATGTGCTGATGTTGGGTGCAGGCGATCATAAGGTGTTCGTATTGTGCCTTCGAGCTCCAGTTCTGATGATGTGCTGGGTCTGTGTGATAGCATGTCCTGGAGTCACCAGCATACTGGACCATCAGACACGATGCACCGACATCTGGTAGAAGGGAGATGCTTTGGGTCTATTCCTTCATGTCATTCTACCAGCGGCGAGCTGAATATATGCCAGGCACATCCTGGAGCTGCCATTGTGCTGGATTATGAGAAACATGCTTAACAGATACCCTGGACCACAGAAAGAAGGCAGGCATATGAGAGATCGTCTAACTACCATCAGATGAGAGATATTAAGGAATGAAGGGGACACATGACAGCACTGACGAAGGGCATGTCATGGTTCCCCAGGTCTCTAGATACCTAAATGAAACCGATCCCTCAGCAGACATAGACATTGTTGTCAGGAAAGCAGCCACAGGGGAAGTGGCCAGGTCCTGTCCCATCAAGGCACTTTCGGCATACATGGACCATTGTAGGTTGTCTTGGCCTACAGCAGTTCGATGGACCACCAAGACTCATCGCCTGCCATTGACTATTGAGGACCATCGAGAGGCAGTTGGATCAAGTGGAAAGCGACGGTTCCCAAGTCAGGTTTACCATGCTTAGGTAGAAGGGGAAAATTGCCAGCTACAGACAGTTGTCAGTATACCCACTCCCCATCGCCGATCAGTAGAACCTTGGCCATGTCCGACACATGGGAGGACTATCTGGTTGAGGATGTCCTTATTGACAATCTGGCCCCTTATCAGTGGCTGGTGGAGCAGCTGAAGAAAGGGATGTTGCTTCTACCCAAGTACACAGTTCATCGGCATTGGCTGCTGGGTGACAATGATGGGCTCGATACCGACTTACAAAATCCCAGACATGTTCAATAGATAATGTATCTGGTAAACATACAGATCAGGGAAAAAGTGGTATTTGTTTTGTTCAGAAGATGACCTGGGCATTGTTGGCAATGTGTTCGGTTGTTGTCTTGTTGGAATATGGTTCCAGGAGTGTGCTGACGGAGGAGTACAACTTCAGCTTGCACAACTCCCTGATGTAGTGGTTGCCATTGAGAGTGCTGACAATTCATACCAGCTCAAATTATCTACGATACCCAATTGCTTCCCAAATATTCACACCCATCGTTCATGCAGTATAATGCTGAACAATGGATTATGGAAGATGGCGCTGCCCTCGATATCATCGAATGCATTTACGACTTTCCTTATATTCCATGTTATAGCAGGACTCGTTCCAAAACATGAAATGTTGCCACTCTTCACACCAGTTGGTGTGTTTGTTAGCCAACTATAGCCTGAAGCATCGAAGGTTCAGGCTCAGGGAAATTCTCCGCAAATAAATGCTTGCATGCAGTCGTCTGCGAAGCATGTAAGCAGACAATGCTATATCTGTTGCAGTATTACAACTTCCTAATAACACTCTTGATGAAGCTTAACTGTCCATCGATGCCAATTACGTGTCTGTGACTCTGTGATGTCATATTTCGTGGCACATTTCCAAGTTTTGACTAATCCTGTTCTCTTCAGTCCACTGCTTCCGAACCTCCATCACTATCGTCATGTTATACTTTGTATGAGCAGCAATTTCGCAAGCAAGTAAATATTTCAGACGGTTTGGAACTCCATAATGTGCTTAAAAGGTCCCCTTTCACNCGAAGCATGTAAGCAGACAATGCTATATCTGTTGCAGTATTACAACTTCCTAATAACACTCTTGATGAAGCTTAACAGTCCATCGATGCCAATTACGTGTCTGTGACTCTGTGATGTCATATTTCGTGGCACATTTCCAAGTTTTGACTAATCCTGTTCTCTTCAGTCCACTGCTTCCGAACCTCCATCACTATCGTCATGTTATACTTTGTATGGGCAGCAATTTCGCAAGCAAGTAAATATTTCAGACGGTTTGGAACTCCATAATGTGCTTAAAAGGTCCCCTTTCACNAGCAGCAATTTCGCAAGCAAGTAAATATTTCAGACGGTTTGGAACTCCATAATGTGCTTAAAAGGTCCCCTTTCACATCAATGATGCATACTGGCTCAAGTAGTAATGTTTACAGCTCTCTGATGATGAACAACTATACTTGCCTGGATCCTAAAAAGTCCTTCATTTATACACGTTTTAATGTCTGTCCAGAGAGTGCTGCTGCATTTAAGCATGCACAGTAATTATTACATTGTAATAATTTTGATATTGTGCCCTGCTTTCCATTTCCTGTTAAATTCGTTCCATTTGCACATTTCCTTCATGTTGTTACATTTTTCACATACATGGGAGTGTGTGAATGTATATACAGGTTGATTTTGAGCAATGTGGACAAACTGCAGGAGACGATCCCTGAGAGGAAAAGGAACAAAAAAAGGTATAATGGACATACATCTGGAAATGCTTGAGTTCCTCGCTACAGTGTGGTACTGTTCCCTATTATGGCAGCATTCTCATATACCAGTAATGTGAGATGTCCGCTTCACTGCTTTTACTGACTCACTGTGGAGTGAATATGTAAAGTGTAGTGCAGCACAATGGGACGATGGCTCGGTATTCCAATCGGGAACACAACCACTGCTACTACCCATATCACTTGCAATGTGCAGGGATTATTACCGACGGACTTCCCTCTGCAGGAATGGTTTTCTCGCTGGTTTGTTGCACAGGCCACAACGATGCTGGAATTTCTGTCATCCATCCTATTCAACGACGAGGCCCACCTTTACGCAGGGCGGAATCGTCAAACTCTACAACACCCATCTCTGGACTACGCAGAATCCCTGTGGTATGGTGGCAGCGAACCATCAGCACCGGTTCAACCTCAATGTGTGGGCGAGCATTATTGGCGACCGCCTCGTGGGACCAGTCGTCCTTCCACAACGCCTCACGGGCGAAGCATATATGAATTTACTACTGGTGACCGTTTCTCCCCTGCTCGAAGAGGTGCCTTTGCTAGTAGGAATGGTTATTAGGCTGCTGCATTATTGTGATCTAGCCCAATTTCGTATTACCATGCGGAGGCATATCGATGTCTTTCCCGATCGATGAATCGGATGAGGTGGTCCAGTTGCATGGCCCACCCAGTCGCAGGACCTCATCCCTTTATATTACTACCTGTGGGGGCACCTGAAAGGTGCCATGTATACAAGCCCATCCTGGATGTGCAGACACTGGGACTATGCACTCATGCTGCCTGTGATGCCATTCGGATGCAGGATGGCACATTTGATCGTGTGCGGCAGTTGCTGCTGCGGTGCGTACGAACATGCTTGGAGGCCCGTGGGGACCACTTCGAACACCTCATCTAACGGTGGCCTCATGGCAGCATGTCGTGTGCAGTGCATTGTACTGTACAGGACTTATGAAAGAAAAAATGGTCTCTAACAAAGAAACTATGAATTTTCGGACATATGTCTGTATGAACTTTTTTGCACTTTATATTCTCCGGGATTGCCTCCTGTAGTTTGTCCCCACTCCTCAAAATCATCCTGTAATTACATAATGTCTATAAATGATTGGGGTGATTTCATGATTCTACTGTACGTGTGATATTAAACGTATCGAGACGTAACTTTGCAGCTGTGTACAGAAAGTTACCAAGTTTTGTTGACACATTACAAATTTTCTATATGTTTCCCCTTTGCGATCCTGCACATATCAACCCTATAATCAAGTTCTTCCCGCACACGATGCAGCATGTCCCTGTCAACGCGATCAAAAACAGTGATTATGCGAGCCCACAGGGCTGCTATATCAACCGGTAAAGGAGGCACAAACATCGTATCCTTCACATAGCCCTACACAAAAATGTCGCACGGGGTTCGGTCAGAGGAGCACGGGAACCATGATAGCAGTTGTTTATCATCATTCCCACTACGGACAATCCATCGGCTTGGCAATCTTTTATTGAGGAATTTTGCGGAGCACCATCCAATTGGCAGATAATGTTTGCACTGTCTGTCTCGAGCTGAGGCATGAGCCAAGGTTCTAACATGTCCAGATAAATGTGCACTGTAATGGTTTTTTTTTTCGCAGAAGAAGAAGGGGCGGTAAACTTTACATTTCGAGATGGCACAAAAACATTGAGTTTCGGAAAGTCACGAAAATGATTAATGACGCCANAGCGGTAAACTTTACATTTCGAGATGGCACAAAAACATTGAGTTTCGGAAAGTCACGAAAATGATTAATGACGCCATGAGGGCTTTCCGTACCCCGTATTCGGACATTGTGCCTGTTCACTTTGCCACTAAGTCAAAATGTCGCTTCATCGCTGAGCACAAGGTTATCGCAAAAGTCATCATGCTTTTGAAATAGGGTACACCACCGAATTCCCCAATAACAGATTGCCAAACCGATGGATTGTCCGTAGTGGGAATGATGATAAACAACTGCTATCATGGTTCCCGTGCTCCTCTGACCGAACCCCGTGCGACATTTTTGTGTAGGGCTATGTGAAGGATACGGGTTTTGTGCCTTCTTTGCCGGGTTATCTAGCATACCTGCCGTCTAGCATAATCACTGCTTTTGATCGCATTGACAGGGACGTGCTGCATCGTGTGTGGGAAGCACTTGATTATATGGTTGATGTGTGGAGAATCGCAAAGGGGNCATTGACAGGGACGTGCTGCATCGTGTGTGGGAAGCACTTGATTATATGGTTGATGTGTGGAGAATCGCAAAGGGGGAACACATCGAATACTTATAATGTGTCAACAAAACTTAGCGAGTTTCTGTACTTAGCTGCAAAGTTACGCCTAGATACGTTTAATAACACACGCACAGGAACATCATGAACCTGCTCTAATCAATTGTATACGCCTGTATATCGTCTAAAGTTTGTGTATGTGAGTGCACAGTAAAAAATAAAAATATATATGNCAATCAATTGTATACGCCTGTATATCGTCTAAAGTTTGTGTATGTGAGTGCACAGTAAAAAATAAAAATATATATGTACACTTGACTAACAATTGTAGGGAAACGAGTTGCCAAAAATGTTCTTGTTTCACTACACGTAAAATATCGCAACTTTAAAACACCGTTTTAAGGAAAACACAAAATCGTTATTTATCACCATGTTTACAATAAATTTCAAGTCTACTGTATTTGATGTTAGAAATTAATTTTAAATTAACACACTTCACAGTAACTTGTTGTAAAATTCGTTTTAATTTACTTCTAGTGTTACAAAAATTATATTGGCAACTAGTTTTCAAAAACATTTTNCTTGTTGTAAAATTCGTTTTAATTTACTTCTAGTGTTACAAAAATTATATTGGCAACTAGTTTTCAAAAACATTTTCGTAAAAATAACCAAAAAAAAAGTGCATTTATACATTTTTACATACACAGGACTGATACATATGATTATAAAATCCTAGTATAAAGCTACCTGCAAAAAATTTTAGGTTTCGTGTTTTACACAGATACAGCCACAATAGTCTTTTTACGGTTACTTCCAACTTTTCTGAAGCCCTGCTAAATTTCTACTTTCAGTTTATTCCTCCGTATCATGCAAATAAAGCTTAGAAAATTACACCATTCGGACAACGCACAGCATTCGAGCGCACTTTGTGTAATTATANGTGGGCGAGCATTATTGGCGACCGCCTCGTGGGACCAGTCGTCCTTCCACAACGCCTCACGGGCGAAGCATATATGAATTTACTACTGGTGACCGTTTCTCCCCTGCTCGAAGAGGTGCCTTTGCTAGTAGGAAGGGTTATTAGGCTGCTGCATTATTGTGATCTAGCCCAATTTCGTATTACCATGCGGAGGCATATCGATGTCTTTCCNAGGCTGCTGCATTATTGTGATCTAGCCCAATTTCGTATTACCATGCGGAGGCATATCGATGTCTTTCCCGATCGATTAATCGGATGAGGTGGTCCAGTTGCATGGCCCACCCAGTCGCAGGACCTCATCCCTTTATATTACTACCTGTGGGGGCACCTGAAAGGTGCCATGTATACAGAGCCCATCCTGGATGTGCAGACACTGGGACTATGCACTCATGCTGCCTGTGATGCCATTCGGATGCAGGATGGCANGAGCCCATCCTGGATGTGCAGACACTGGGACTATGCACTCATGCTGCCTGTGATGCCATTCGGATGCAGGATGGCACATTTGATCGTGTGCGGCAGTTGCTGCTGCGGTGCGTACGAACATGCTTGGAGGCCCGTGGGGACCACTTCGAACACCTCATCTAACGGTGGCCTCATGGCAGCATGTCGTGTGCAGTGCATTGTACTGTACAGGACTTATGAAAGAAAAAATGGTCTCTAACAAAGAAACTATGAATTTTCGGACATATGTCTGTATGNGTACTGTACAGGACTTATGAAAGAAAAAATGGTCTCTAACAAAGAAACTATGAATTTTCGGACATATGTCTGTATGCACTTTTTTGCACTTTATATTCTAAGGGATTGCCTCCTGTAGTTTGTCCCCACTCCTCAAAATCATCCTGTAATTACATAATGTCTATAAATGATTGGGGTGATTTCATGATTCTACTGTACGTGTGATATTAAACGTATCGAGACGTAACTTTGCAGCTGTGTACAGAAAGTTACCAAGTTTTGTTGACACATTACACATTTTCTATATGTTTCCCTTTTGCGATCCTGCACATATCAACCCTATAATCAAGTTCTTCCCGCACACGATGCAGCATGTCCCTGTCAACGCGATCAAAAACAGTGATTATGCGAGCCCACAGGGCTGCTATATCAACCGGTAAAGGAGGCACAAACATCGCATCCTTCACATAGTCCCACACAAAAAAGTCGCCCATGGTTAAATCATTGAAGCGCGGGACCCATGACAGCAGTTGTTGATCATCATTCCCGCTACGGCCAATACATCGGCTTGGCAATCTTTTATTGAGGAATTTTGCGGAGCACCATCCAATTGGCAGATAATGTTTGCACTGTCTGTCTCGAGCTGAGGCATGAGCCAAGGTTCTAACATGTCCAGATAAATGTGCACTGTAATGGTTTTTTTTTTTCGCAGAAGAAGAAGGAGCGGTAAACTTTACATTTCGAGATGGCACAAAAACATTGAGTTTCGGAAAGTCACGAAAATGATTAATGACGCCATGAGGGCTTTCCGTACCCCGTATTCGGACATTGTGCCTGTTCACTTTGCCACTAAGTCAAAATGTCGCTTCATCGCTGAGCACAAGGTTATCGCAAAAGTCATCATGCTTTTGAAATAGGGTACACCACCGAATTCCCCAATAACAGATTGCCAAACCGATGGATTGTCCGTAGTGGGAATGATGATAAACAACTGCTATCATGGTTCCCGTGCTCCTCTGACCGAACCCCGTGCGACATTTTTGTGTAGGGCTATGTGAAGGATACGGGTTTTGTGCCTTCTTTGCCGGGTTATCTAGCATACCTGCCGTCTAGCATAATCACTGCTTTTGATCGCATTGACAGGGACGTGCTGCATCGTGTGTGGGAAGCACTTGATTATATGGTTGATGTGTGGAGAATCGCAAAGGGGCAACACATCGAATACTTATAATGTGTCAACAAAACTTAGCGAGTTTCTGTACTTAGCTGCAAAGTTACGCCTAGATACGTTTAATAACACACGCACAGGAACATCATGAACCTGCTCCAATCAATTGTATACGCCTGTATATCGTCTAAAGTTTGTGTATGTGAGTGCACAGTAAAAAATAAAAATATATATGTACACTTGACTAACAATTGTAGGGAAACGAGTTGCCAAAAATGTTCTTGTTTCACTACACGTAAAATATCGCAACTTTAAAACACCGTTTTAAGGAAAACACAAAATCGTTATGTATCACCATGTTTACAATAAATTTCAAGTCTACTGTATTTGATGTTAGAAATTAATTTTAAATTAACACACTTCACAGTAACTTGTTGTAAAATTCGTTTTAATTTACTTCTAGTGTTACAAAAATTATATTGGCAACTAGTTTTCAAAAACATTTTTGTAAAAATAACCAAAAAAAAAAAGTGCATTTATACATTTTTACATACACAGGACTGATACAGATGATTATAAAATCCTAGTATAAAGCTACCTGCAAAAAATTTTAGGTTTCGTGTTTTACACAGATACAGCCACAATAGTCTTTTTACGGTTACTTCCAACTTTTCTGAAGCCCTGCTAAATTTCTACTTTCAGTTTATTCCTCCGCATCATGCAAATAAAGCTTAGAAAATTACACCATTCGGACAACGCACAGCATTCGAGCGCACTTTGTGTAATTATANCATCATGCAAATAAAGCTTAGAAAATTACACCATTCGGACAACGCACAGCATTCGAGCGCACTTTGTGTAATTATATTTTGTATAAGAATTATTTCTTACTGGTTATTTTCTCTCTGTATTTATTCGTATTATTCATAAATTAAATATGATAAATTTATAAAGAATAAGTAAAATTTTAATTGAACAAAAATAAGGTACTTTTTTATTTTTTAACACTAGTACAAAATGCTTACGGCATATTTAGGAAACAACCAAACACGTCGAAAATGAGGCGTTTTTTTTCAAAGGTTTGATTATAAAAGAGAGAAGAAACCGCGAATAGGCTATAAACCTAGGTGTTTCTCATGAAAGGCATAAGCTTCTCTACTGTGGCTGCAAAGTAGATAGCGAACGAGGGTGCGTAGCTAGGAGGTAGTGCGCGCACTTGGCCCGTTGTTGCAACAAGTTTCCCTCGCTGCGGTCTTGTCCCCTGACAAGCCAGTATAAATATCCTTCCCGAGCATCGTTCGCGGAGACTTGCACATCCCATAAACCAGCCGCCACCGCGCGCTCGCTCGCTTCCTTCCTCCTGCGGCCAGGACATTATCCTGCCGCCGGCGCCCGCGTCGTTCTCTGATCCTGCCCGCGTCCTGTGCCAGGACAGTATTCTGCGGATACCTGCTGTTTCCGAATTCATGGACATGTATCAACCACTATCCCATCTTTCTATTTGGCTCACTGTTAAGGCCCTCGTCTACCTGGAACTTTTTCCCACGTTTAGGCCGAGAAGCGCCGGAGCGATAAGGGCGACACTGCCACGCGCATCNGTCTACCTGGAACTTTTTCCCACGTTTAGGCCGAGAAGCGCCGGAGCGATAAGGGCGACACTGCCACGCGCATCAACTACGCCATCGCCGCTAAGCGCAAGGCTCTGAACTGGTGTGTAGTGTTCTCGTCGTGCTGCGTGTGCCTATAGGACTTTCAGCGGTGACCATATTATTTTATTAGTGGGAAGTCTTTAGAAAGGTTCAGTGCAGGCCCCTATAGTAGTTTTGTATGTATCTGATGCGTGCATTTTGAGCTACAGTGCCTTGGAAAGACAGTTTTTAGCGGTTTTGGAGTACTCTGAATTTATGTTTCTAACGTACGTGATATTTTGAAAGTACTTAACAGCTCTCGTCTGAAGTGTGTGTTCTTTTCGTAGATCAGCACGTTGGACGCACGCTTAATAGTTTCGTTGAAAAACGTGTATTTCGAACACTCTGCAACGCAGTTCAAGCGCCAGGTAGACGGGCGCCTTAACTAAGCTTAGGTCCTTGTTCCAGCTGTTTACGTGTGTATCCTACCTCGCGTAAGCATTGGTATAACCACATACTGAGTTACTGAACAGTAACCAATCGAATGAGTCTTACAGAACCGTGATTAATACCCATTAAAGGCCACAGTTACAGGAAGCTTTCATACTGTGTTCCACAACAAGGATACACAAATTGTCTTCAGACAAGCCGTGTCATAAGGCAAACATTCATCAACTTTGAATTTTTGTCGCAAGCTGTGTCCTAAGAAAATTTCAGTTCTTCGTACATTTTAACTCACCAATAACAAAACATAATATAAATATAGAAAACAGACATAAACAAACCAGAGTATAAATTCGTACTTTGCTTCAACACCAATTCAGCTAATAAGTAATAAATTAAGCAATAAATCTCTATAGTGGAATATAAATATAAGTTTTATTTAACCAAAAGCACACTGATATCTCTCCTTACTTTGATAAACTCAATGCATATCATGCAAATCAATTAAATATAAACATATGATAAGGAAATAACTATAACAAAAGAATACCGTCAAGCTTGCTGTATGTACGGGGCTCTAGTTCAGTTTGTGAAAGCTTATCTTCGGACATCCCAATTGTAGACCATGATTCAGAATGCGCCAATGGGGCGTCATTCAAGTTGGGATTGGAATACACTGAGAGAAAGGTTTGTTCCAGACAACGAAATACTTGTTTGTATAGGGCCAAAAATATATTTAGTTGCCCCAACATAATATTTTGTTGAGTAAACAGGACTTGAAAAACAACCAAATTAATTTTGTTTTCCTAAAAAAATACACGCTCGAATAAACAAAACCACTGTTTTGGGCCAAAATTTATTCTACTGTCAACAAAATATTTAATTGAATCAACTCTATATATTTATTTAGCCACTCATTTCATTGTCTTCGTTCAAAATATAGCCAGAGAGTTTGTTTGTGCATTTATTGATTCTTATTAATGGTATAAACTTCCTAATAAATCAAGTTCAGTATGACACTAACAAGTTAAGCTGTAAAACTTAAAATATTTATCTACGCACGTTGTCCAATATTTGAAGTGTATGTATTCTAATCATTCCATTTTCATTAGTCGTAACTTTATCAGAGTTTAATAAAGCGTAAGGCCCACAAGCAAACGACATAGGTTTAAATATCGGTTAGACTTTCCGTTTTTTTTTTTTTTTAATATTAACCAAAACGGTCTCATTTACGTAGAGCCAAACAAATATTTAGTTGCACCAACCAACTCTTAGTTTTGGGGCAGCTGAATAAGTACAACAAAATAATTTGGTTTTAGCAACAAAATACTTTATTGCACCTATACAAACTATTAATTTGTTTACGCCAAATAAACTATGCTTGATTCAACAAAACATTTATCTCAGTGCACGGACACCCCCACGGAGCCTGCCAGTTGTACACAGTCCCTGAAGGTCACAATACCAGGAAGCGTTCGCACCATTTGCAGCGTTTCAAAGGACGTGTTACAATTATATGTACATGTTGGAACAGCATGACTTAGGATCGTTTTCTGCACGAGTTAAAACTAGGAAACACTGCGGTAAAGGATTATCGTAATGTGATGATCGCACAGAGTAAAGACGGAACAACAAAACGGTCAGCGTTTCGCTGGTTTAAAAAGTTTCCCTGCCATAGACCAAGAGTCTCCAAAATGACGAAGGTAGAGATTGTAGATCAGTGGTGTACACTGAAAAGCCAAAAAAAAAAAAAAAAACTGGTATAGGGGTGCGTATGTAAATAACAGAGGTATGGAACCTATCAGAGTAACGCGATGCGGTCGGCAGCTAGATCGGTTACTGTTGCTACAACGGCCGGTTATCAACATTTAAATGAGTTTGAACGTGGTGTTATAGTCGGCGCANGACGGTTATCAACATTTAAATGAGTTTGAACGTGGTGTTATAGTCGGCGCACGAGAGATGGAACATAGCATCTCCGAGGCGATAACATTTGGATGTTCGCGTACGATCATTTCACGAGTGTACCGTGAATATCGGGAATCCGGTAAAACATAANCCCTGAAGGTCACAATACCAGGAAGCGTTCGCACCATTTGCAGCGTTTCAAAGGACGTGTTACAATTATATGTACAACATGTTGGAACAGCATGACTTAGGATCGTTTTCTGCACGAGTTAAAACTAGGAAACACTGCGGTAAAGGATTATCGTAATGTGATGATCGCACAGAGTAAAGACGCGNGTTGGAACAGCATGACTTAGGATCGTTTTCTGCACGAGTTAAAACTAGGAAACACTGCGGTAAAGGATTATCGTAATGTGATGATCGCACAGAGTAAAGACGGAACAACAAAACGGTCAGCGTTTCGCTGGTTTAAAAAGTTTCCCTGCCATAGACCAAGAGTCTCCAAAATGACGAAGGTAGAGATTGTAGATCAGTGGTGTACACTGAAAAGCCAAAAAAAAAAAAAAAAACTGGTATAGGGGTGCGTATGTAAATAACAGAGGTATGGAACCTATCAGAGTAACGCGATGCGGTCGGCAGCTAGATCGGTTACTGTTGCTACAACGGCCGGTTATCAACATTTAAATGAGTTTGAACGTGGTGTTATAGTCGGCGCACGAGAGATGGAACATAGCATCTCCGAGGCGATAACATTTGGATGTTCGCGTACGACCATTTCACGAGTGTACCGTGAATATCGGGAATCCGGTAAAACATAACATCTTCGACATCGCTGCGGCCAGAAAAAGATCGTGAAAGAACAGGTCAAACGACGACTGACGAGAATCATTAAACGTGTAAGACGTGCAACCCTTTCTCAAATTGGCGCAAATTGGATTTGCGGACTGCCCTGCAGGATTCATGTTGTGAATTGCCTCCTGCATACCTTCAGATATTAGTCGAGTCCTTGCCACGCCGTCTTGCGGCACTTCTGTTTGCTCGGGCGGCCCTACACGATATTAGGCAGTCGTACCAGTTTGTTTGGCTCTTCAGTGTATAATGACGCTTTAAAGGTATGCATGGAGGCGAATACATGTACGATTGTCAGAGAACATGTCCTAAAGTTGAAGGTTTACACTTGTGCGATTTCTGACCGTCTGCAACAAATAGGAAAATAAAATAATTCGTCAACCCTGCGCTGCATGCACTGGCAGAGCATCGCCAACAGCATCTGAATTACTTGTTGGCTCGTCACCACAATGGACCCCAACTTGGGCATCGAATCGTGACATGCGTTAAGAAGGGGATCATGCACGATAATTGCAAGTGAAGTGGCCATCGGTTAAACATTGGTGACCCCCCTCCCCCTCCATCCGCCGTCACCAAAAACACTTTCCAAAACCAAGGTTGACGCCACACATTGGTTTCGCTGTTAATGTGGTGGCCATTTAATTTTACGTGGTCAACCAATGCCGGTCACACTTTCTTATCACATTCACACCAGAGCCCTTTCTGAGTAATGCGGGAAGTAAGTGATTCCCTTTGGTTTACTTAGTTTCCAATTAATTTTTATAAGTTTTTTTCACCTTTGATTTGTCAGGACTACGTAACTTTTTCAATTTTTTCTTTGCCTCGTTACATGCAGTCTCTTAAAATTTTTATAATTGCTTCACTATCTTTTCCTTGGAGTTCTGTCCTACCTTTTTATATTTATTGGTTTTATATTTTGCATCTGATACTACCTCCAGGTAGTCAAATATAGTGGAGTGGTATGGTTGATCTTGCTATCCACCCAGTTCCCCACACTTCCTGGCAATTCCAACTACTTATGTGCTTTATAAAGCAGCACTAACTACTAACTATGATGTTTATATACTTCTAGGTTTATTCCCAAACTTCTGACATCCAGCGGAAGGGTGGGCCTTTGGACCTCTTTTCGATCCCCCTCCCCCTTCTTTGTCCCTTGTTCTTTGCCTCAGTCTGCATCATCCAGTCTCAGTTTCCTTTATCTTGCTTTGGTCTTACGTTCTGCCATTCTCGCATTCCGTGTTCCTTACCTTGTCTTCGTTATTTCTTTATCATTTTATTCAGAGTGCGGTTGATTCTGCCATCAACCAAGTTCCGTAACATGGTGGACAGCAAGCACTCTGCAGTACGAACCTCTTGATACCTCATACGAACGCCGGCCACCAGCCAGTAGTACGATTCAGTTACACTTNGCACTCTGCAGTACGAACCTCTTGATACCTCATACGAACGCCGGCCACCAGCCAGTAGTACGATTCAGTTACACTTTCCCGTGTATCAGGAGCCCAGTTACATGATCGTCGCTTCCTGGGGTTCTAGTTTGAAGCTTAGTTTGACAGTGGATGCTCTGAAAGATACATCGTCTCAGCTTGTGACAGCAATTAGAAAATATTATGTAGACAAAGGTTGAGGGTCCAGCAACAGTAGCTACAGCAGTANGCACTCTGCAGTACGAACCTCTTGATACCTCATACGAACGCCGGCCACCAGCCAGTAGTACGATTCAGTTACACTTCCCCGTGTATCAGGAGCCCAGTTACATGATCGTCGCTTCCTGGGGTTCTAGTTTGAAGCTTAGTTTGACAGTGGATGCTCTGAAAGATACATCGCCTCAGCTTGTGACAGCAATTAGAAAATATTATGTAGACAAAGGTTGAGGGTCCAGCAACAGTAGCTACAGCAGTACTGCCACCGACTTCTTCGGGAATGACACCGACTTCTTTAGGTATGATGCCAAAAGCACCATCGACTTCTTTGAATGGATCCTCCACAGCAGTGCTGTTATCGATGACTTCGTTGCGGTTACTGTGACAAGATATTTGCCTACAGCCAAAGTGCAAGGAAGCATGAAATAACTACTTGTGTGAAGGTTCCTTCCTGTAATATGTAACGATGTGAAAAGCGCAAACATCTTATCAAACGTTGTGATAACCTGAAGAGACACAAGAAGAACTGGAAAGGTAGAGTTCATACAGCTAAGAAACAACCTGTACTAGCAGTTGGCGAAACCACATTGAACGGATTCTACCTTAAACAATCAGCATTCAAAAACTACTTTAGAAGTTTATGTGATTGGTAATAACTTTGTTTGTACGAAATACATATGTACATACCTTGACCACATTAAGCAAAGGATAATCAATCGACTAACAGCATAAGTTGAAGAAGGTCCCATACTATGTAATTTTTTGCTGGAGTGTAACTACGAAAATCCACAACATCTGGATGAAGCCATCAGTCGGCGAGCATTTAAAACTGCGAATGAAGCATTGTACTAGGTTGATAGCATTCCAGAGGCTGTATAGGCATTGAAAGAAAAACTTCGTCGCGAAGAAAAAGAATATATGGCCAAGGGTTCTGGTTGGATGCTTGCTAGCATAGACTGTCTTGAGCTACATATAAACAGATTATATTAATTACGAGAAAAGTGAGCATACTACTGTAAATACACTATGAGAATGGTATGGAGAAGGTAAGGATTTTGTTTTTTATGTTTGTAGTCTGAAGTATGTAAAAATATATGCTTTCAAAAAATAAACAGAAGGTAATTTATTTGTCGTTGGTGTTGTATCCTGCATACTTTCCTGATATAGGAAATACAATAGTCTTGGTTTTCAGATCTGCCACTACATGATGTTACTGTAAGTGAGAATGGTAATGAAAATAAATTAAATGATGTGAACAATATATTACTTGAAAGTTAGTACTTCAATATTTACTGTGTGGGTCTATCACTGGATGTGCACAATCAATGATGTTGTAACAAAGGTATATGTTGTAGTGTACAAAAAATTAGAGTGGATTAATATTATAATACATTCTCAGCATGTTCGATGCAACATATTTAGAAGTATGTTTTTGAAGTGGTTGAAATTTGGCCCTGAGACTTGGAGGGAGGGGAGACCGAAAATTCACTCGGGCCTGGCCAGACCTTCTTCAGTGCAGTATATGACGAAGAGAGGTCTTGCTATAATATATCCCAGTTATTTTTCTAGTCAACACAAATTACAAACTAAATGAAAAATATAGATGGTTAAAGGTCAAGGCCATATGGTATAATTTAAGTTCGTGAAAGTNACAAATTACAAACTAAATGAAAAATATAGATGGTTAAAGGTCAAGGCCATATGGTATAATTTAAGTTCGTGAAAGTTATGTAATCTAAAATGGCGGTTCGAGCGGACTGAGTAATCAGCAGGCTACTAAACCTATGTGGAACAACAGAGCATGAAGGAACGGTGGTGACAATGAAATCCAAGATGGCGGATGGAAAAGAGATGGTTGNCTATGTGGAACAACAGAGCATGAAGGAACGGTGGTGACAATGAAATCCAAGATGGCGGATGGAAAAGAGATGGTTGTTGGAAACAATATGGCGGCCGGAAAACAAAATAGCCGTTGGTGCCAGAGTATGGACCCTGAGCCAGAAAAAAAGGGGCGATTTCGAGAGAAAATGGGGCCTTATGATNTAGCCGTTGGTGCCAGAGTATGGACCCTGAGCCAGAAAAAAAGGGGCGATTTCGAGAGAAAATGGGGCCTTATGATAGTAAAAAAAAAAAGCCATCCGCCCAAACTCTTTCAATGTATCTAAAAGTGACTTTCTGAGGCTAGTTTTTTGCAAATGGGGGGCTCGGTTCTTTTTGAGGGAAAAGATAAATTTTAACGAGAAAATTGTTGATTTCGAGGGAAAAATGGAAAATAGGGAAATTCCAAGATGACGGCGGTTGGCTCAGGCTCCGGTTCCCCGTCCCCTTGTGGCCGAACATACTGTGTTCTACTACTTGCCAGAAATATAACAGACGTATTTAAGCGCCCTTATCCGTTCCTAGAAGGCAAAAGCAGACTGGCTATAATACATTTCGTACAGCCGTGTGACCTTGGGAGATGGAGAGACATTCTATGACATTTCGTAAAAGTTTACTCTCATTGCAGTGCCTATTAACTTGTTTTTAATAAATTGAACGAGTTTAGGTTAGCAGGTTGGTAGGGATGGTAAACGTCTCGTCGACAACGAGGTCATTAGAGGTGGACTGAACGGGATTAGCTAAATCAAAATGCCTTTTTTAAAAGTGAATTTAGTATTTGTTTATTATTTTAAGTAAATCTAATAGTATGTGATACATACGTTTAGGTCACATTTTAAATGTGCAATTTTGAATGATTTGTAATACAAACAAATAATCACTGAAATATGATACTGTAGATGTAAAATCGCATTTAGTGTGTACGTGCCTAAGAAATCATGGATTTTTTTTTGCTTCAGAAATTATATATTGTTCCTTCTTTATTTAGACTTCCGTATAAAAAGACGAACATAAAACCGACGGGACGCTTTCAATAACTTCTAAAAAACGGGACGTTTAGCCAACCTAGACAAAATTTTCTCTGTCGATGTGTCGGCGTGTTTGTTCGTGCAATCTGCACTCACGGCTCGCATTCATGAGATCGTCGGTTTCATTGCAACTGGCTGCGTTGAGTTATTTCATCCCAGTCGTTCCCATCTCATTTAGAGCGATATGCCGTGAGCAGTTCTTTAACATGCGATGAAGTCCTTGGTTTGCCTCCATACAATTTTCGCACTTTTATATGAATATCAACTGAAGTAAATATATTACAATTGTTATTGCTGCGTGTTTTTGGTCAAGCAATAAAATATTTAATTTTGTGCGCATTGTACTTGCCATTTCACTATCTTGAGAGAAAAACATTTTTTTTTTACTTTAATGTGGACCATACATTAAGTTTATATCAGATGCTTAAAGTATACAGTACTACTACTTAATACCTATGTGTAAAACTCAGATGTATTTCCAGTCATCGCATAGCNGAATATCAACTGAAGTAAATATATTACAATTGTTATTGCTGCGTGTTTTTGGTCAAGCAATAAAATATTTAATTTTTGTGCGCATTGTACTTGCCATTTCACTATCTTGAGAGAAAAACGTTTTTTTACTTTAATGTGGACCATACATTAAGTTTATATCAGATGCTTAAAGTATACAGTGCTACTACTTAATACCTATGTGTAAAACTCAGATGTATTTCCAGTCATCGCATAGCTTAGTTAGATTTTCTACCTTTATTCCAGAATAATAGTGCTCTGGGCTTGATGGTAAGTAGCTGAAGTACTTTTCGATCAGAAAACTTGCCTATCAACCAAAAATATTTGTTATTATTTTATGATATGGAAAACACTGATTTAGTACTACCGCTGTAACATACTTCTTTCCCGTTATCAGTTTCAGTAAAACACCGTTGCAAAAACTATAAAATCTTGTTGAAAGAAAATATTCTTTGGCATGTTAAAGTTAATTTTTGAGTGTTTACGAATAGTTAGTTTGGAAAGGAATATATATATATATATATATATATATCTATATATGTGTGTGTGTTAATTGTGATTTAAAAGTGGGCCTGAAAATGTAATTAACTATTGCAATATGTGTGAGAGTATTTGACAGACACCGGCGCCTTTCTCTTTGCACTCTGGAAAATTTATCGTGCGTGCGACGCCTTAGAGAATACGTACATAGGATGAACACTTACCAAATTTCAAATTTGTTGCTTTCAATAATCAAAACATGGGTAAAACAGAGCTCATGAGAACAATATACCCTTTATAATTTAAAAAACAGAATAAACTCAGAAATGGCACAAAACAGTGACTTCATACCCTTTGTCTGAAAGCAACCAATATGATGTGCTAACTACAGACAATACTACATTAACATAGCGCATTTTAACAAACAAAATTACCTATTTAAGGAAAACTGACGTAGTTGCAAATGAAAAAAAAAATTTCAATTATTGTGAAAATTAAAATAGAAATCAATCTGGAGTTAGAGCCAATGAACTGATACTGAGTCAGGCAAATTAAGACACTTAAATAAATTTAAGTATNGAAATCAATCTGGAGTTAGAGCCAATGAACTGATACTGAGTCAGGCAAATTAAGACACTTAAATAAATTTAAGTATCGTCTCTCTTTTGTCAACCATATTATATGTCAAATAACGTGACCAAATAATTAATACAGGAGTTTCTGGTTTGAGAAAGGTTTATCAAAGTTTCATATTAATAAGTAGGAAAATATTACACCTCGGTTAGCGTGCATAATATAATTACAAGTTCTCGGACCTCTGGAATNAATATTAATAAGTAGGAAAATATTACACCTCGGTTAGCGTGCATAATATAATTACAAGTTCTCGGACCTCTGGAATGTTTTTGGTAGGTGAAAACGGCACGATTTCAACATAAAATTATTAATAAAAGTTCTAGAAAACAATTAACTCTTGATAAGAACCAGAAACTGCACTGACGAATGATGACAAAATAGTGACGTCAGCCTTTGGAAATACTCATCCTTCTGATGTGGAGTTGGCAGCGTCGGTTGAATATAAACCACTAAAGATCTAAAATCTGGCGTTTCAGGACTCGTGCACATTTACAGAANGTTGGCAGCGTCGGTTGAATATAAACCACTAAAGATCTAAAATCTGGCGTTTCAGGACTCGTGCACATTTACAGAACATTGAGGTGCCTCTCTACACCTCTCCTAAGTTTACCTTAGGCAGTTGAGGCAAAATTTTACAGTAAAATTGTCAGGCAAAAATTACGATGGACTGCCACCCATCATATCTGGTTTGAGAGTCCCGGGGTTCGCACAAAAAGCCAATGCCCCGGAAAAGAATCTAAGATAACATCATTTCCTGTTATCATAAACTTAGGATAACAATAGTAAAAGTCATTTTTCTGAGGTGCAAATAAACTCACGTATGTNCATTTCCTGTTATCATAAACTTAGGATAACAATAGTAAAAGTCATTTTTCTGAGGTGCAAATAAACTCACGTATGTTTTTGACTGCTGCAAAGTGAGAATAAAATTACATGTACTTCTGCCATTGAATATAACCACAACTCTTTAGTAATATTAAAATACGTAAGAAAACAAACTTATAAAGAAAGTTAAGAGAGGTTGTCATAAATATACAATTCTGAACAAAACTAAATGAAATGTAATTAAAAAAGAAATGTGATGAAATTAAAAATACTAACTCAGTTCAGATGTAAACAATTCAACATGTGGAAGGATACTGTCGCACCACAAGTGTTTGATTAAGTTTTGAGATAAAAATTAGAACGACGCTCTACGTAAGATGACAAAAGTGGATTTCACAAGAATAATAAAACAGAAACTATTACGGTTCTTAACAAGCCATCCTTTTGCATTTTCATTTCTCACACGTAACTTTTTTTAAAATAAATTATTTGAAAACCAGTTCTGCAGTAAAAACACAAAATTGACAATGAAAAGTATTTATATCCTGTGAATGGCTATTAAATCAGAGGTACGTGAAGGCTATTTTCTAAACATAAAAATTGATATCAACCAATACTGGTCAATTTGCATTTACATCCTTTTGATGTAATTTATTTACAAAGAATTTATATTGCTTTTTATGGGGAAATCTACTATTTATAATCTTTGAGAAGAGGCAGTAGTGTAAGTCTAATGACTTAAAAATATACCGATTTAGGACACATTTAAAAGTCTTCAAACTCGCACGGTAGCGAAATTGATCTTCCCTGACAACAACTCAAACGACTAATACATTCCTGAAAGGGGTGACTACTAAAACTTTTGGTCTCCAGCGGAGAGCGGTGGGGGAAGTGTAGGGAGAATATGGAATATGTATTCTTACTGTATTGCAATTTCGATTACAACGATAGTCCAGACAACTTCAAGAGTAAATCAATCCCTCCACGACCCATGGGTTCTCTCTTCTTTGCGATTATTGCTCAATTCCTTTATCTCACTGGCAGCGATGCAGTTAATTTTTATCCAGGATTAAATTAGACTTTCTCTATAGAATAAAAAAAAAATTTCAGCCACAGTCATATACAAAGGTGGACTAGAACATAAGTACTGGCAATGAAACAGTGCCATGTAATGTTCTCGAGCCGTCTGGACAAGTTATAGCCACGTATAGGCTATCCACTGTAAAGAGAGCACTTATTTAAGCCCTCTCATTTGGAATAATAGTCAATAAATATATTTTATTGTAGCCTTAAATGTTAAATTTCGAGTCCGATGAAATATATACACCGTGTTTATTACTGACATGTCAATATTNTTATTGTAGCCTTAAATGTTAAATTTCGAGTCCGATGAAATATATACACCGTGTTTATTACTGACATGTCAATATTTATTTTAAAAGTGGTGGAATGACAAAAAATGGCTGAAAGGAAAAAAGTAAATAGGGCCTCATAAGTGCTCACTTTACCGTGAGCAGTCTATACGTGACAACACGGCACCGTAAACACGGTCAGAGGCAGGTAGTGTGAAGCAGTGCAACATGCAGAACAGAACAGAACATCAAGTTTATGTGTTTTTGGCGTGCAATTGGTGTGAATCAAACGCAATGACTCAAATAACTCGCAGGAGGACAAGAATCATAGGGCGCGTAGAGGTAGGCNTTATTGTAGCCTTAAATGTTAAATTTCGAGTCCGATGAAATATATACACCGTGTTTATTACTGACATGTCAATATTCATTTTAAAAAGTGGTGGAATGACAAAAAATGGCTGAAAGGAAAAAAGTAAATAGGGCCTCATAAGTGCTCACTTTACCGTGAGCAGTCTATACGTGACAACACGGCACCGTAAACACGGTCAGAGGCAGGTAGTGTGAAGCAGTGCAACATGCAGAACAGAACAGAGCATCAAGTGTATGTGTTTTTGGCGTGTAATTGGTGTGAATCAAACGCAATGACTCAAATAACTCGCAGGAGGACAAGAATCATAGGGCGCGTAGAGGTAGGCNTAATTGGTGTGAATCAAACGCAATGACTCAAATAACTCGCAGGAGGACAAGAATCATAGGGCGCGTAGAGGTAGGCAAAAACTCGTATGATGGCGTCAGGAGCCCTGCACGTTCTGCAGAGTGGCGTTTCCGAGGTGTAATGGAGGTTCCAAAAGAATGAAAGTGTCAATCGACCCTTCATCAGTGACGCCCGAGAGGTACGACACCATGAAAAGATCGCTATGTGGCTATAACCTCCCGACAGTGCAGTCGGGGGACAAAATTATACCCTGCTAGGGACCTGAGAGAAACCACAGGAACGGATATATTTCCATGTATGCTTTATATTTACACTTACATCAAATGGGATTGTGTGCATTTACTTGCCAGGGTGCGTCCAGTAATTAGTGATAATATCGTATACGTATACATCTAAAGATGCATATTGTTATGATGTGATCAGGTCTTAGTTGAATGGCCTGCCTGATCACACCTTCAAACATGGAACCAGGACACAAGCGTGATTGCAACAATACCTTGCAAAAGACAATTGCAGAAATCCCCTCCACCGGTCAGTAAACGAGGCCGAAAATATTAAACAACGCAACTGATATAGGCCAGCGTAACACTGGGAGCAGCATCTTTTGTCGTCAACCCGACCAGAGAGAAGACCACTGAAGATGGGTGTGTCCAGCCGNCGTAACACTGGGAGCAGCATCTTTTGTCGTCAACCCGACCAGAGAGAAGACCACTGAAGATGGGTGTGTCCAGCCGTCGTTAACCGCCTCTTAGAATTAGCCTCCGGCAACATGAACAAGGTGGGGACTTGCCAATTAGATTGTAATAGTAATGGCGTGAGGTAATAACATTTAATATAATTAATTAGCATCTTGGTATACGATTTAAAGCTCCCCCGATCAATAGTCACGTAAATAGTTATTGTATAATCCTTATGTGTAATAAACTCCATCTTATACTGCTGTGCTCTACCTAATCATGACTCATTATTTGAGCTACACCCCTCTCATCCATGTAATAATAATAGCTTAAAGGCTCATTCAGAACAATGGTGGAGGCTTGGTTCCTCCCTACCCTCTCGCTGCCTTGCATTAGCTTCTCTACCATCCACCCCCATTTCAATAAATTTCCCACCCACCCACGCTAGTTTCCGTATTAATAATAGCAAAATTTCAGCAGCGTCCACTTTTAACATTAAAACTGTTAGCTTTTGAGTAGAAGTATAATTAAAATAATGTCATAATATCTACTTTTAAAATGTATAGGGTTTAAATAATAAGTTACATTTTACAGCCCAATATCTAAACCTACAAAGCAATTATTTGAATCCTAAATAACAAACTGTATTAAAATTTAAAGAATTTCAGTGTGAACCACAATTCCCTAGTTGCGTATACATACTTGTTAACAATTTGCCTCAGGAATGCCATTATAGTAATTAAAATTATAATATAGATCACCTGTGTGCGCTGGACATAGTTAATTGAAATGCAACTATTAATGTGATAATAATTCATAATCCCATGAGCATTTTCATTAAATTAACTTGCAACTCATGCTAATTTAATAAACTCCATGCAGTACACCATATTGTACGTAGTTAAATATTGCTGTGCACAGATAAAATATGTATTTTTTGTAATACTTTCTCTTCAGTCTACATACTGTATATTTAAGAAATTTCTCAAAAAATGCATAGAAATAAGGAATGTCAGTTAACTATGAGATTTTAGTACGCTGATAGAAAACCCGTATTACGCTATAAGTTACCATATAGAAGGACGAAACGTCGCAGCTTTTGTGTCAGGTGATGTGACCCAGTTGCAAGGTGCCGAGACAACACATTCCCGCATCAGCACTTCCCCGTGGCTCGAGCGCCACTGTGCTGCAAAAAGGTGTGCCAGCGCACGCCACGCAAATGTTTCTCCACGTCCGCTTTTAAACTTAAGTTTAATGTTCTAGTTTTAAACTCCTCGTACTTCCAATATGTTCACATACTTCCCACAAACCAGTGCTGTAAGGGCACAGGGGGAATTAATTCTGTTGGGTTCATGCAGTTATGTGATCCGAGGATATAACCAATCCTCGTGGCTTTCGGACATNAGGGGGAATTAATTCTGTTGGGTTCATGCAGTTATGTGATCCGAGGATATAACCAATCCTCGTGGCTTTCGGACATGCGAGCGACACGTCGTTCCAGTCAAACTGTATTGTTTGATGCACAGACTGCTAAACATGACGTGAGAAGGAATAATTGTGTGCAATGTCAAGGGTATTTAACGAAATGGGAATAGTGCCCGAGACACATCCACTTTGACTGTGTCTNTAATTGTGTGCAATGTCAAGGGTATTTAACGAAATGGGAATAGTGCCCGAGACACATCCACTTTGACTGTGTCTGTTGGTTCATGGTTTACCCACATCCACCCAATTGTCAGGAGTATTTACTCAGGAGGTCAAACCTTTCGTTTCGTGTGAGACGCGGAGCAATCTCTGGACCTCTGGCGGAGTTGTGACCCGACCAGAGGGGCGTTTCTTCTATGCTCTACTAACCTTGAAAGAATTCAGGCAGTAGCGGTGCAATCTGGATGCATTGGATTTTTTATGTGGATCTTTTCTCTACTACACAGTACTTTGAAAGTATACAACGAGGGTACTTTCGCTTTTGAACTCCCTGTTGTAAGTCATTGAGTGCAGATTTCCCCAATCCCCATATGCTACCCCTTTGTGTGGAAGTAGAAGTGTAATTATTATGTACTTAATTATCTATGTGTTCTTTTCCTCTGTACTATGTTCTTTTTGCATAATCTCACAGTAATACAAGATGAATATGATACACAACTACAGGGAGCCGCTTGTTAACATGCTATACGTTATTCTCCTCCTTATTACAATCTTAACTGTTTAATAATCAATGTAATTTTATTCTACTTATGCTATTTGTTGGTGTCCAGCGTAATTATTAATATTCTAATAATTCTGAGCTTTATCCGCGCTCACAGCTAACTACAATAAATTATTTTCAGAAAAAAAAAGTATGAAAATAGGTTCTAGCATAACCGTCCTTATTTGCAGGCATTATCAAAGAGCTGGATCAAAAACAATAAATTAACTATAAAGTTGTAACATAAATTAGTATTCATATACCACCCGAGAGAACAATTGACGACAGTTTAGAAATAAATGAGCTATAGCTCACGTTAAATACATCAGCTTCCAAGGTCGGACACAACCAGCGATATGATGCAACCATAAATATAATAAAACTGGATTAAATCCACAAGTTAATTGAGTAAATATAAGCCTCATAGAATATAAGGGCCCTATTATTTTATTTAAGGAAAATTTTTATATAAGATGTTTTGACAAACTGTGAAGGCATTCGGTTAATACATTTCTTTGCAAGTTTCAGATCAACAGTACCGCACGTTCCATGTCTACAGCAACCAGCAGCGATGTCACAACAAACCCTCCTCATGTCAAGTCCCTCCGGAGGGCGGCGCAAGCAACGCCCATGAGAACACCTGTCCTGACGTCACGCACAACAACCTCAGCACCGCGCTCACAGCCGTCAGCACTACCGCTTAACCCAGCTCGCGAGTCGTAAGTTAAAATGTTTACAGGTAACCAGCAGCTTCCGTATTTTACATACACCACTCACACCGCACCTTGCAGGTACCAAACACTTACGCAACAAACTTTACTTTACTCAAAAGTTCCAACATTACACAAATCATCAATCAAAAGAAAATGTAATTTTATAGCTCACAGGAGGCCTCCAGTAGGTATCAATATTTGCACACCATATAGTATAACTGAAAAAAAAAACCTTCCAAATTAATTTTTATTTCAACAGAATTTGCAATTTTGTTCCTTGCAACAACACATATTACGTGCACCTAGTATAAAACAATATATATTTCAATGATTGTAACAATATCACTACAAATGTTTTTTAATACTATCAACTGAATTACTTTTACGAATGGAATACTGTATTATATATGTAACTTATTTAACATAAAGANTAAAAAAAAAAACCTTCCAAACTAATTTTTATTTCAACAGAATTTGCAATTTTGTTCCTTGCAACAACACGGATTACGTGCACCTAGTATAAAACAATATATATTTCAATGATTGTAACAATATCACTACAAATTTTTTTTTAATACTATCAACTGAATTACTTTTACGAATGGAATACTGTATTATATATGTAACTTATTTAACATAAAGATGTATCACATATAATATCACATTGAAGAATGGCCATAGTAGAAAAAAATGATGTCATTAAGAAGTAAAATTTGACATTAGTAGTAATAAGGATTTTAATTTTGTTTTTAAAATGCAATACATGCTCTAAGTATATATTCTATTATTATAACTGATAAATTTTATAGTAAAAAGGACAACATTTCTGTCAAAATTGGTTTTTGCTGTTTTAAATACTACTAGTATATTTTAAAATACATTCCATAACGTTGTTAGTATAAGTATACACTTCTCTCCTTCCTTTTTAAGTATTGAAACGTAGTTTAAAAGCAGCTGCTAATATATCTGAGTTTTATGGAAGTTCAATTATTAATTAAATAATATTCTACGTTTGGATACCATCCCATCAGTATCCTACCACCGTGACGTCACGTACCATTTTAGTATGTAACATTCTCCTATCACATCAATATTTTTGTCAGTGTTCTAACATGTATTTTATTTCCAGCAAGTGTATTTCTGTACACACAAAACACAATAATTGTTGTAACGGGGAAAGCAGTTAACATACCAAATTTGAATTCTTTTCATTTTAAAATATTGTTTTCTGTTTTCATTATGATTAATGGTTAATATTTTTTTCTCAATTCCTTACAAGAACACGTAGTATTTAGGGCCTCACAAACTCAAGAAATACTGACGCGTTCGCGAACCGTCCGCGGGGCGTCTGCCGCGCTCGCGTGGAAGACACTTTGCATACCCCAGCGGAATTGAAGTTCAAGGCCCTCAAGGCCACTTNTTAATTCCTTACAAGAACACGTCGTATTTAGGGACTCACAAACTCAAGAAATACTGACGCGTTCGCGAACCGTCCGCGGGGCGTCTGCCGCGCTCGCATGGAAGACACTTTGCATACCCCAGCGGAATTGAAGTTCAAGGCCCTCAAGGCCACTGCAAACACACTGCACAGCGTTTGTTCGGCCCACCTTGCCCGAGGACTGCACGAAAACAATTGGCAGTTCACTATACCTAACTTATCCGCCCACTATAATTCCTTTCAAAAATGTTTCCTACCATAGTGAAGAGGACTTCAACCCGATCCATATTCCTGCTGCCACAACATGAATCCCGTAACTCCCAGTCATCTTCATAGTCCACGCGGACTCTAGGGCGAAATGAGGGCATCTCGCTAGTGAGCATTGGGGGATATGTTATGATGTGATCATGCCTTAGCTGAACGGCCTGCCTGATCACACCTTCAAACATGGGAGCAGCGTCTTTTGTCGTTGACCCGNTTCAAACACACTGCACAGCGTTTGTTCGGCCCACCTTGCCCGAGGACTGCACGAAAACAATTGGCAGTTCACTATACCTAACTTATCCGCCCACTATAATTCCTTTCTAAAATGTTTCCTACCATAGTGAAGAGGACTTCAACCCGATCCATATTCCTGCTGCCACAACATGAATCCCGTAACTCCCAGTCATCTTCATAGTCCACGCGGACTCTAGGGCGAAATGAGGGCATCTCGCTAGTGAGCATTGGGGGAGATGTTATGAAGTGATCATGCCTTAGCTGAACGGCCTGCCTGATCACACCTTCAAACATGGGAGCAGCGTCTTTTGTCGTTGACCCGACCAGAGAGAAGACTACTGAAGATGGGTGTGTCCGGCCGTCGTTAATCGCCTCCTAGAATTAGCCTCCGGCAACATGAACAAGGTGGGGACTTTCAAATTAGATTGTAATAGTAGTGGCGTGAGGTAATAACATTTAATATAATTAATTAGCATCTTGGTATACTATTTAAAGCTCCCCCGATCAATAGTCACGTAAATAGTTATTGTATAATCCTTATGTGTAATAAACTCCATATTATAATGCTGTTCTCTACCTAATCATGACTCATTATTTGAGTTAGACCCCTCTCATCCACGTACTAATAATAGCTTAAAAGCTCATTCAGAACAATACGTAGAAGATCCATAAAAAATTGATACTTAAATAGGCCTACAGGCACATGGCCACGACTACTATAACTTGCAATGAAAGCAGGATAAAAAAATGTAACTACAGAGCAAAAGAGAACTCTGAAAAAAATGAATAAATGTTTTTCTTTGTTGACGTTGCACGCGTCAGATGTAACTTTATAAAGTTCAGGAACGGTTCACCCTAGGCACCCTGGATGGAGCGCGCTATTGTGGACATCATTATTCTCACCTTAATCTTAATGTATAGTGTTGTGACGAACACAATTTCTAAGGCAAAGCTAGCCTTCGCATCTGACATTTCAGCGCGCCAGCCTCCAGCCATGGCGATCCGAATTCCGTCCTGGCGGATCCCATTGCGCTTGTGGGTAACATTGCATAAGTTAGCCGGTGACCAGTGGGTTTTCTCGGGTTATTCACTCTACTCCCACCATTTCATTCCACCGATTCTCAAACGTAGGAAGGCACTTCATGGCACGCTGTCAAAGACGTAATTCTTTCGCGTTATTTTCATCTTTATGTGTGAGGTCACAACAATAGAACTATCAGCTAGTGATAATTTTACAGGCATGTCATCACAGGTGAGAAAATATTGTTTGTGAGTGTTCCATTCATTATTTTGCATACAATAAGCAAGATAAAACTTGTGAAGAAGTACTTGGCCCGAGATTCACTAAATTTAATTAGAGTTCCGAAGATGTTCGAAAGTATTAATGCGTCCCACGCAGTTCTATATAAATCAACTTCATCCATAATATTTCTGCATTTCGCATCGTAGTCCAGTTACCAATATAACATTAGACAATTGATATAATGGTATTTTAGGCTTCGTTTCAAACAATTTTACTACTGAAAGATGTCAACCCTTCCTTAATGATAACAGTAAGATGTGTATAGCATGACTTTAAAAATGTCCCGTTCGCACAGCTTAACACACTATGGTATTATGTTGTTATCCCTCATCGAATTACTATCACTTGATCTTACAGTAAAAATAGTGGTTTATTTAACAAATAGTGTGATTTCACCCTTTGTAAAAATTGTACTGTGTCAAAAGCTAAGATGCATGAGACATAAGAAAGTGACCGGATTCGTTTCGAGGCCCCTCATACATGAGATAATAAACTTTATTATCAATTGCCTGTCATTTTCTCAGGGATCTGCGGGGGATAAAGTGGTCAGAGCAGCTACTTTTCACAACGGCGAACCCGGTTTCGATCTCCGGTGAGGTCAAACCGTCATTCTGTCGCTACTCAATCTCTTCGCTAGTTCATCCCCGTCAACGCTGAAAAACTCAGCTTTTGAGCACAGCACAAATATATCTCTCACTTTTAATTTCGTGACTATGTCATTATGAGTTTTCTTGACTTTTCATAAGTTATCGGGGATCTTTAGGATCCGCAGAAAATGTCACGTGCATCTGGAGTAAGTTTCGACGGTTTTACAGGTAAAGTAACAATCCACGAGTAATTTCTATGATGCTGATTTCTAGCCACTATACTCTGAGTCGTAAAGTATGTTTTAAAGCATATGTAGATACATTCGCACAAAAACTTAAAGTTATTANAGCCACTATACTCTGAGTCGTAAAGTATGTTTTAAAGCATATGTAGATACATTCGCACAAAAACTTAAAGTTATTATAAAAAAAACAATGCCTGAGCTGTACTACATAATTCTGAGGATCAGTTGTTTAAAAATAAAAATAAAAATGGTCGTNTAAAAAAAACAATGCCTGAGCTGTACTACATAATTCTGAGGATCAGTTGTTTAAAAATAAAAATAAAAATGGTCGTATTCAGTTTTTGATGTACCTTTTTAAAATCTTAAAACCAATATGGAAAATTTGTACATATAAGCAAATTGCAGAATATTGGTATGAATATTCCTAAGGAACGGATACTGGTTTAAAGGTACCGAATTTAGTCACGTTCGGTTCATCTCTTTAAGAATTTATACAGCAAAGAGTCTCACGTGTCTTACCAAGAGTTTCAAAGTTTCCTGTATTTAATCATCACTTTGTCGTTTGGCCAGATGAAAATTGAATGTCATACATGAATATCTGTGTATTACGTCACTTCTGGCGAAGCCAGATCCTCATTCCTGCGAACAAGCGTATCAGTGCATTGCCTTGTAGTTCCCGCCTTACTCGTGCTCAACTCCAAGTGGTAACAGATACCAGGCGCTACTCCCTTATCCAGGCAGATTACCTGTTGTAGCGGCAACCGGCCGGCCAGTGCAGCTAAAGAAAGCCACAAATATTTTTATTTTACGTCACCTTCGCTTATTACTCTTATAACGAACCCTACATTTTTAATTCACGACGCGTCAATGAAATTTTTTTCCAGCAAATTTTTCCGTCACCAAATTTTTACTAACTAGCTGCTGAAAACATAGACAGGAATATAACGTGCATTTGAACACCACTATTTTTTCCAAATANAATTTTTACTAACTAGCTGCTGAAAACATAGACAGGAATATAACGTGCATTTGAACACCACTATTTTTTCCAAATAGACGCATTATTTGTTATAGTTTTTTGGATTTCTGCTGGAACTATACATTATTTTACGTCATCATTACTTTTTTTTCTTTTCTCCGTAGTATTAGTTACTGCACCATATGAGCTGAGAATATGATATGGGATAGCTGAGTTGCACAAATATATTCCAGTAGACTTATGCGATGTCGCACATACGTCTGTGCTTCCGTCGACACGCAGTTCATCTGAGAATTACAGATCACGACGTTGGAAACCTTTCTGATTTCCTGAAACGCAGATAAATGCGGTTACATGGAGTGGAGAGATCTGGGTGGCTTATAACGTCGAGGTCTTGAGAGCCGATGAGGGTGACGCGAGGTGAGTATGGAGCAGCACCGGAATGCGAAGGTGGGGGAAACGGGAGATCCCCGAGAAAACCCTACGACCAGCAGCACAGTCCGGCACGATTCCCAACATGAGAAAATCCGGGAGCGACCCCGCCGGGAATGAACCCGGTTCACCTATGTGGGAGGCAAATAGTCTGACCACTACATCACCGCAGCTCCTGACGTGGTTAAATAAAAAAAAAAATTAAGGGATTTTCCACAATTTCTGCCGGAACTGGGAACGTTCGTTTTTCAGTGTGTTGTTATAGACAAAAAAAAACATCATGTCGGGTCAGCGACCAAATGCAGCGGAGGGACAGTCACCCCAAAAAACTTCGCCGTATTCTAACAATGTTCAGTTACCGTCTCCAATGAGATCGCCTCGTATTTTGCGCCGTGGCGTTTGCCATCTCTTAGATAGCAGTAGAGTGTGGATGGCGCGCAATGTTGCCAGATTACTTCAGCTTTGTGACGTCACTGGCAGGCTGAGTAACAAATGGGTGACGGAGGAAAAGGCTTGATTAAGAGAATGTTATCTGTTTACGTCCCTGACAACTCGTAAGACAGTCCAAACCTGCCACGCAAAGCTAAGCGGCTCCTTTGAAGCTGAAACCTGTGAAAACTCCTATCATTGTAATTGGGCGGCGCGCAAGCAACGTATATATATATTTTTTTTTCGAGGCTGTAAAAAGATAACTTATCAGGCAACAGCGCACGTAGGAACAAGGACAGCGTTAAGGGCAGAGATTATGTATTTGAAAGAGAAAGCGAATGTCCATTACACCACACTGTGACATCTAAGAGTGAGACGCCCGGCAGGCGTCCAGCACGCACACCTCGCGAAATGGCAACGAGGAGATATCAACGTCTGTGCCGCAAGGTGTCGCCTCCCTCCCTTCCCCCTCCCCCCTCGGGGGCCTACAAAGCGCCCTTCGGGCCGTGTTAACACCGGCAGATATCAAACCAACTGTGCTCACACATTCGCCCCCGTCCCTCCCACACCACCGCCTTCATTGACGTTTTCATTTCCCCTCCCCCGCTACTTGCTATCCCTCTCTCTCCCTCTTCGTTCTCTGTCTATCTGCGTTTCCCCCCCTGTCCCCCTCTGCGGGGAAGGGACCGGGGCGAGTCTCGCGGGGAGCCACAATCCGACGCCCGCAGTCGACGCGGCAGCAAGCAACAGACGCCAGACGCCTGGACGGACGCCACGCGCACACCAGGTAAAACACTCTTGTCCTCTCCTGAGGACTCCTTCCCCTCCAGGTCCTCACACCGACCACGGTATCAACCCGGACCGTCCTGTCGGGTGACTCCCGGTCAGTCCCTCATTTACCACCTGCAAGCCTCCCTCCTACCAAAAACTATCTCCCCCGTCGACGTCAACCAGTGTAAATTCTTACCCCCCTCCCCTCCTCCGGGTCGGTAGACACTCGTCAACCGCGAGAAATGTGGAGGGAAGTCAGCAGTGTGTAAATAGTCTTCGCCTCTCTTCGACTACCCTCCACCTACCATTATTCTTTGATTCTCTTCCAGGGTTATTCGCTACTCGTCTCCCCCCACCCCCTTCCTCATTTTTTTTTCTGTCTGCTACATCCTTTTCCTCTGCCGCTCACGCATACTTGACTGCTCACGAATAATTTTTTATCTCTCTCTCTCTCTTACTGCCAACCCCCTTCTCTTGCCCCCCCCCTCTTTTTCATCTGACCTCGCACGCACGCAGCCACGAGGGTTCAATGGGCTGGACACGAACGTGGGACGCCCGGCTGGCACTTAGTCAGGCGTGTAAACTTTTCGGCGAGGAAAATCGGCAAGTCTGGAGAGATGGCATCCTGGGAAGAGAGACGCTGCGTTGAAAGAAGGAGGAGGGAGGGGGGCAGATGGACCAAGTGGTGGAGGGGACATCCTGGGCTCCTGACGAAGGAGTGGAAATTTCCTTATTATTACTGCTTTATTTGTCCTCCCGGGGCGTTCCGAGGTTGCTCACCAGATGTGAGCCTCGTCTTCCGTCAGTTGTCGGCGTAGCCTTCGTCGCGTGAGGGCCAGTGCTTCGAACACCGGTGGCCTGCGTTCGAGCCGCCGCTCGCATGCGACCCAGTGGAGCGTAGTGTACGAAACTGTTCGGTTAAAACAAACTTTTTATAATAATCACTAAATTAAATGAGCACAGAAAATTATCTTAAACCATTAAAAAAAANTCGGTTAAAACAAACTTTTTATAATAATCACTAAATTAAATGAGCACAGAAAATTATCTTAAACCATTAAAAAAAAATCGACCCTACATAACATATTCTAATAATTTTCTTCATTCAGTTGATTGTGTTATTTAGTGTCCAGTATNAAAAAAAATCGACCCTACATAACATATTCTAATAATTTTCTTCATTCAGTTGATTGTGTTATTTAGTGTCCAGTATTATAAATTAATTATAACACTGTTTTAATATATTTCTTCCATAAACATAAGTAACTTTGAATGTCGTGTGCGGTTTCGTCAAAAATAATGTTTAACTAGAANTAATATATTTCTTCCATAAACATAAGTAACTTTGAATGTCGTGTGCGGTTTCGTCAAAAATAATGTTTAACTAGAAATGTTACAAGACTGAATTTAATGTTACGAGTCAACGCTAGCTAGCTTACACGTGTTGTCGTAACTTGGTGCTAGTCGGGTTTTGCCTGTATTTTATAAAAAAAATTCCTAGATATTTTCGAGAGAAGAAATCATTCACAGGTCTTTGGAATGCCTTCGGATCAGTATTTCCAGTAAGTATTGTATTTTTTTTTTTAATTTGATGATATATTTCTTTTGTGCGTTTACCACGAATGCTCGCAAGTTTTCAACTTGCACAACATGTGATATAAATTTTTTTGCCTACGGCTATTAATAACATTTCATAAGTGGCATTGCTGCGTATATTTACCAGATTTTTGTGATATGTTTACATACGTTTTGAAAAATTGTAAGTTATACAGCCACGTTTAAATTCTTCCTATCTCTGCTTCTGGGATGCCTTTCGTTGCCGATAATGACANAATTGTAAGTTATACAGCCACGTTTAAATTCTTCCTATCTCTGCTTCTGGGATGCCTTTCGTTGCCGATAATGACATATGTTTTATAAGGCCTCCCTGGTAAAATTATTTTTACAGCTTCAAGGCCATGACCCGCCGTAAGGTAGAATTGCGACAACAATGGAAAATAGCATAGATAAGCTTCGCACGTGTCAGTCTCCTCAGAATTTGAAGCCGTGGCTGTATGTTTTAAATACAGCAACCTGTTCAAAAAAGATACAGCATTGTTGCTATAGTTAAAACACTTTTACATAAGATCGTAAACAGAGGGTTTCTTACAGCTATTTTTGCTGACTTTGCTGACACCACTTATTTTTGTTTCAATATTGAAATTAATATATTGGCAACGAAATAATGGCACTCATTTCTGTACTAAAAAATTATTTACATCAGAATATTTAATGGTTTTTCTTAAATTAAAATATACTCAACTGCTTACAATGATAAACGGATGACCACTATAGGGACCCCTTAAGGCCCTCGTCTACCTGGAACTTTTTCCCACGTTTAGGCCGAGAAGCGCGGGAGCGATAAGGGCGACACTGCCACGCGCATCAAGTACGCCATCGCCGCTAAGCGCAAGGCTCTGAACTGGCGTGCAGTGTTCTCGTCGTGCTGCGTGTACCTATGGGACTTTCAGCGGTGACCATATTATTTTATTAGTGGGAAGTCTTTAGGAAGGTTCAGTGCAGGCCCCTATAGTAGTTTTGTATGTATCTGATGCGTGCATTTTGAGCTACAGCGCCTTGGAAAGGCAGTTTTTAGCGGTTTTGGAGTACTCTGAATTGATATTTCTAACGTACGTGATATTTTGAAAGTACTTAACAGCTCTCGTCTGAAGTGTGTGTTCTTTTAGTAGATCAGAACGTTGGACGCACGCTTAATAGTTTCGTTGAAAAACGTGTATTTGGAACACTCTGCAACGCAGTNTAGTAGATCAGAACGTTGGACGCACGCTTAATAGTTTCGTTGAAAAACGTGTATTTGGAACACTCTGCAACGCAGTGCAAGCGCCAGGTAGACGGGCTCCTTAAGGTAGCTAGCTGCCTGAGAAAGCCGCCGAACGGTGTGCAGAGCTCCAGCAGAAAACGTTTTATTAAAAAAAACTTCCACCCGTGTCTGAGTGAGNAAAGCCGCCGAACGGTGTGCAGAGCTCCAGCAGAAAACGTTTTATTAAAAAAAACTTCCACCCGTGTCTGAGTGAGGTCTGCTTACGAATAACAGTTAAGGAACGTTACGCATCTGTATATGTTTTTCAGTTCCTCAATTTCTCTCTGAAGCCTGTTTTTGGAATAGTGAAAATGGCCCAAACGGGTGTTTTCACGGTCATTTTTAGGTATAAACATTCCGGAACAAAACATTAAAAAAAGGAATAGAGACATGCATACAACCTTTTATTTTTATTACTACGTCATAANAACATTCCGGAACAAAACATTAAAAAAAGGAATAGAGACATGCATACAACCTTTTATTTTTATTACTACGTCATAACGTCATAAGAAGGTAGGGTCTCCGCTGAAAGTCTCATAGAGGCGCGTTGTCGACGGCAAGACGTGTTACACATTNGAAGGTAGGGTCTCCGCTGAAAGTCTCATAGAGGCGCGTTGTCGACGGCAAGACGTGTTACACATTACAAACCCTTGTACGTGTGATTCATGAAGTGGCTAGGGCCACCCAGAATTCTCTACAGTTAATAACTCTGTCTTCACTAGGTTTGAAAGTGTACCCATAATGCTTAGATAAGCACTGAGTCTTCCTTGATGAGTATCTATACAGTATAAATGTACGAAAGTCCTCCCTCTGCATTCCTCTCATACTAAGTGGCACCAAATTCGACTTAGAAGGGAGGTTAAATGTGTGGTTGCTGTGCGTCACTGCGAACAGTAAGTTCAACTTATGCACTCGCTGTGATCGCCACGCACAATTCGCGTGTACAATCGCATATATAGCCCGCTAGCTCTTTGAAGGTCCTTCTTTCTTTCTGGTCTCTGCGGGCTAAATATTCACTATTCCGCCTCATGTGAAAATCAAAATCGCACCGCACCAATTGACAGTTAGCCGTGGGTCAATCAAGGGACAGGGTGGAATTGTCAAAAACATAAATATCTTAGCCTTTCGCAGTTCCTACTTTCCAGAGTCCGGAAAAAAAAGTAACAGTTTTCATCTTCCACTGTTTTAGACCGTGCACTAATAACATGAACTACTTTTCATAATTGTCTGCTTTCAAGAATGTTGAAGCCCAAGTCGGCTTTTACGACGAAATAACAAAAATTATGGCGAGGAATTATTTTTAAATCTTAATTTTCCAGTGTGACTAATTATCCGCGAACTAGATGTATTAACATGTTGTCAAACAATTTTATGTAGAAAATCGACGTGTATATATCTTATTGACATAGAAAAGAGCACGCCATAATTCTGTGTAGATTGTAATTATTTCTTCAGTTCCCTTTTCTTTGGATTTTTTTTTATTCCCTACAGAAAAACTAACTAGCGTTCCTTCACGAATTTTTGTACACATATGTAGAGAGCGTGAAATTATCGTGCTGACTTATCTTATTAGTAAGACTAAACTGCGAAATCTTAAAAAAAAATCCTGCTCCACCTGTTTGTTGTTTCCTTCGCGAATACTCGTGGCAGTTCAAACAGCGAGGGCACGCATGGTTCACGTAAGAAAATCGCCCTTATCACATATTTGCACTCTACAGGTCCCAGCCAAGGCCGTCTGCCTAACGCTGTTCATGTTATAAACTGGTGAACTAGGTGATCATATATGAAAGGTGCTCTGTATGAAATTATTCGCAAAAATATCAATTAAGTCGGCTGGAGGGATGAAGAACGGATGGTAGCAATTTCTCCTCCATTAATCCATTGCAGCTTTCCGAAACCTTTTTGTGAGAGAAACGTTAATGCATCCTGGTAAAATAGACCACATAAATCCGAACTAATTGCATAAATGCGAAAGTGTGTGTGTTTATTTGTTTGTCCTTCTTTCACGTCGCAACGGATCAACGAATCGACGTGATTTTTTGTACAGAAATAGTTGGAGGGCCGGGAAGTGACATAGGCTACTTTTTTTTTATCTCGAAAAAATATCTCATTCCCTCAGAAAACTGTTTTTTTTTTTTTAGTAAAAATAGCAATTGGGGTACAATGGTGCGTCAATGTCAGTTGTTAGAGTGAGACGACGTCACAACGGAGCATCGGATCAACGTGATTTTTTTTTTGCACAGAGATAGTTGGAGGGCCGGAAAGTGAAATAGACTACTTTTTATCCCGAGAAAATATCTCATTCTCTCGGGGAAATCTTATTTGAAAATGAAAAAGTACACAAACGGAATAACAATGCAACGTGGCAAGCGAGCAACAGATCGAAGTAATTTCTTGCACAGAAATAGTTGGAGGGCTGAAAGGTGATATTGGCTACATTTTATCGCGAGAAAATATCTTAAAAAATGTACAAACTATAATAGTGAATCAAGTCGGAAAAAAGTTTGCCGCCAGCGCGCTCTCTTGCAATATGCTGTCTAAACCGTTAAAGATGGAAAAATATCATGTAGTAAAGAATTATGAAAAATAAAAAAACCTTAAAAAAACTCCGCTGTAGCATATGTCTATCTATAACAGAGAAATACTAATAAGTGTTTTTACCATTTAATTCACCGATACGTTGAGTTTTATAATATGTAACTTATAGAGTATAGAAGATTAACACTAAGTCAAATTCAATTTTATTTTTAAAAAAACTTAACAATAATTCTGTAGTCCAGGCGAGTGGAGACTAATAAATAGTTTTAAGTCATAGGAACACCTCTTATACACTGAAAAGCCGAAAAAAACTGGTACACCTGCCTAATATCGTGTAGGGCCCCCGTGAGCACGCAGAAGTGCCGCAAGACCACCTGGCATGGACTCGACTAATGTCTCAAGGTATGCAGGAGGCAATTCACACCATGAATCCTGGAGGGCAGTCCACAAATCCATAGGAGTGCGACGCGGTGGAGATCTCTTCTGTACAGAACGTTGCAAGGCATCCCAGATATGCTCAATAATGTTCATGTCTGGTGATTAAGGTGGCCAATGGAAGTGTCTAAAGTCAGAAGAGTGTTCCTGGAGTCACTCGGTAGCAACTCTCGACGTGTGGGGTGTCGCATTGTCCAGCTAGAATTGTCCACGTCCGTCGGAATGCACAATGGACATGAATGGGTGCAGGTGATCGGACAGGATGCTTATGTATCTGTCACCTATCAGAGTCGTATCTAGACGTATCAGGGGTCCCATTTCACGTCAAATGCACACCCCCCCATACCATGACAGAGCTTCCGCCAGCTTGAACAGTCCCCTGTTGACATGTAGGGTCCATGGATTCATGAGGATGTCTCCATACCCGTACANTTGAACAGTCCCCTGTTGACATGTAGGGTCCATGGATTCATGAGGATGTCTCCATACCCGTACACGTCCATCCCCCGATACAATTGGAAATGAGACTCGTCAGACCAGGCAACGTGTTTCCAGTCATAAAAGGTCCAATGGCGGTGTTGGCGGGCCCAGGCGAGGCGTAAAGCTTTGTGTCGTGCAGTCAACAACGGTACACGAGTGTGCCTTCGGCTCCGAAAGCCCATATCAATGATTGTCCGTTGAATAGTTCGCACGCTGGCACTTGTTGATGCCCCAGCATTGAAATCTGCGCCAATTTGAGAAATGGTTGCACGTCTGTCACGTTTAATGATTCTCGTCAGTCGTCGTTTGTCCCGTTCGTTCACGATCTTTTTCCGGCCCCAGCGATGTCGAAGATTTGATGTTTTACCGGATTCCCGATATTCACGGTACACTCGTGAAATGGTCGTACGCGAACATCCAAATGTTATCGCTACCTCGGAGATGCTATGTCCCATCTCTCGTGCGCCGACTATAACACCACGTTCAAACTCACTTAAATCTTGATAACCTGCCATTGTAGCAGCAGTAACCGATCTAGCAACTTTGCTAGACGCTTTTTGTCTTATATAGGCGCTGCCGACCGCATCGCGTTACTCTGATTGGTTCCATACCTCTGTCATTTGCATACGCACGCCTATACCAGTTTTTTTGGCTCTCCAGTGTATGAAAGAGACTGTGTGTCCTTTATTACACAAAAATCTATGTTAATAAATCTATCCCCAATAAAAAAAACAGTGCTGTACCCATCGCTTATTGTGTTAACGAAGAAATATATATATATATATATATATAATAAACCTTTTGTATTAAGCGGTGAGTTCAGTGACGCGATTATTTTGAAAGTTCAAATAACACTTTTTGAGATATAACGGGGTTTTCATAGGTGCATGCATGTGACTGTAGCTTTGGAAGGGGGTTGGGGGGGGGGATGGTTGCGACATCCGCTGGGAGATGTCGCACTGGGTGTGGACTGTAGAACAGAGACACGATTTCTCGGTGAATGAACATCAAATTAAACGCACGTTTTATTTCTCTGTAACGTCAACACCAACAAGCAGCATTTCACGCGCGTTCGATACCCGTGTTACCTTATCACTAGCGCGTGCTTCACAACCTACCCCAACACAGCTGCAGTCAAATGCATACACCTATATATCTCAAAAGTGCTTGTCGGATTTTAAAAATAAAACCGTTGCAGGACTCGCCTTTTAATAACTCGTTATGCTGTTAGGAGATATGAGTGTTTTCCCATTTAAAAAAAAAACCAAATTTGATATTGATATCTCAGTACTTAATTACATCTCGGAAGAGACATAGACAACGTCTTATGGGCCCCATAGTGCCATTTACGAATTAGAAGTCAAATTTCGATTTTTTCAGCTGTGCATTTTTTCAGCTGTGACGATATTTGGGGTGAACATATTAGCTTTATAACACTGCATAAGCGGAGTGATAAATTGGGGCGAAGGAGCGGAGGACATGTAAAGGAGGGGAAGCGGTGGTACCCTGAGAAATCAGGCCGGACCCCGGCAACGTCCGGCACGTTTACCACGCACGGAAATTAATGCTACCGGAGCTCTGTAATAACTTCGTATTTATACTTATCTTCCCCCAATTTATACAACGATGTGTTGTAGGGCTTACAGGAGTCGTGTACTGCTTCTACGACCTCTATCCAATTTCTTTGGAACATATGGTCAAGACACAATCCTACTGTACGAGAGATTGTTGCTTCGGATTGCATGTGAGGGGATAGACTGTTCATGGTAAACTGAGCACTTCTGAAAGCCCTGCTCAACATATAATTGCATGCAAATTGTGTATTATTCCGCCATGCGTGAGTAAGCTTAACGTGACCTTGAGCCTGGTCACTTTTATTCAGTGAAACTGTAAAATTTTAAAAAAAATTATTATTTAACAAAAAATTTTATTTCCTTAAACTTATATGCATTTAAAAACAGAAAGTGAAATAAATAATTTCACTATTCACAAATATTTAACTAATAAATGTAAGTCAACGTTAAGACAGTGAACTACTTTCCCTCCTTTGTTACTAACTTTGTTGGATATATGCCTGGCAATGTGCCGTTTATTGTAACGTCAGTGACATTTTTCAAACTTTTTATTTCAAAAGTGCTCAATTAACCGTTAATAGCCTATACTGGGAGTGTATGCTATTTACGCGCTGGCAAAGAAATGGGACATTTAATAATAAAAAATTAGAAATTGAAGAACTCGTGCCTCATGTGTGCTAAGTAGCCTAAATGAAAGTTATTGTAATTCAACTTTCTAAGGTTTTTCTTAGATACACAATAAAAAAAAACCAAAAAGGACCATCAAAGTTTTGCAGAACACTTACGTATTTCATTAACCTTACCTATTCATCGAGGCATGTTTTAGATAGGGTTTGTAGGTTGAACCGAGATTTATAATACTCTGTCGTATTGGACATATTTACAGGTTTACATTTTGTCTCCTGGTAATCGTCTCTTTATATATATCTCTCTCTCTCTCTTTCCGTCTTTTACTACTGTCGATTTCAGGTCAATTCAAATTTGGAGTGACGTGAAAAAAGAGAGTATCATTACGGAAAAAGACGATCAATTATAGCCTAAGCTTAAAAAGTCACCCTGACCTTCAAATAATTGTACTTCCATTTTCTTGGTTCGAATGGTCGCAGCTGTTGACACGTTCCAGAAAACTTCTGCCGATAAATGTCGTTGTCGACACTTGCAAAACACGTGGTTGTGATCGCTAAAGGCTGTAAAGCTCACGTAACTTGGAAGCCGAGCCGGTAGTGATTCTAGCTGTGTTACTAGGAGTGTTATAAGTCCCATTGGATCTACCCTACATCCCGAAAGTTGGTTTGATGTCTACTGCAACCAATATGTTTTTTATCAAAAAACTGGGAGAACAGTTTGTTAGACCCATCAGTATACTTGATTGCATAAGCCAAACAAATATATACATTGGACTCAACCAAAAATGTTGTTCTCAGAGAGATTTTGCTATCTCAAAAAGAAAATTTCGTCAACACAAACGTATATTTTGTTAGGAGAACACAATGGATTTTATTACATTTAAAATTCTGTTTAGTCAAGAATGTTTTTTTTTATATTTAGCAAATTATGACATAAGCACGTGCACGAAATATTTTTTTTTTATTTGTAAATTAAATAAATTTTCATCTCGGTAGGTATACCCGTTCAGTCAGAATAACTTGCCTTATTTCCGAGTTCATTAATTATAAGAGAAGCGAAAAGTGATGTTTTAAACTGTAAAATACAGCTCTGGTAATAAGTTCAAAAATACGTCATTTTCATCACAGTGAAAAAGAGACGTTCATGACTAAAAAACTTGTACATTTTGGATTATAAAAGCAGTATTAAAATGGGCTCCATCACTTCAAATTCCCATTCTCTACATCACTACATAATACAGGTTGAGTATAAAAGAATACCCCAAATTTGAAGGTCTATAATATCAAAACCAAACAACCTACAACCTTGATTGACCAATCAAATGAACCGTGGAACCGTGAAGTTTGTTAACCATACATTCATAAATGTTCAATGTGACCACCATGAGCGACCCGAGCGACATTTACGCGATAATCAAACTCGTTCCACACTCGTCAGCAAGTCCGGTGTTACGGTTTGGATGGCGTTCGTAATTCTCGTTTTGAGGTCGTCAATGTTAGCCGGCAATGGTTGACGAAACACTTGATCCTTTATGTACCCCCACAGAATAAAAATCGCACGTGGTAAGACCCGGGCTTCTTGGGGACCAGTAATGAAGAGCCTGGTCACCAGCTGCTCCTCGACCAATCCAGCGTTGCGGCAACGTCTTGTTCANGTGGTAAGACCCGGGCTTCTTGGGGACCAGTAATGAAGAGCCTGGTCACCAGCTGCTCCTCGACCAATCCAGCGTTGCGGCAACGTCTTGTTCAGGTATCTGGGAACAGCAAGGTGCCAATGGGGTNTAAATGAAAATTGATTTCGTCACTAAATGATTTTGATGGAAATGCCGATCCGAGCTGCGCAAAAATAATTAGAAGCTAGAATTTTTTTTCATTTAAAGAAATGAAAATGTGTAATAAACAAAACATAACATGGATCAGTTACTAAATGCATTNACGATACTCCACCTATTGGGAGGACGACGTCCGTATTTTCGACGGAATTCACGCTGAACAGTCGTAACCAATTCACATTTAGCAAACTGAATGGCACAGAACGCCTTCTGTTGTTCCGTCGCCACCTTGATGCGGACTAACACACAACACACGGTCATAGTGCGACGATATACGCTCCCAGTGTCATCTCTCGGCACATAAAGGAAACATCAGACCGTTCCCTTCACATTGACGTGTCGAATGCAAGCTCGCTACCCCCTCACCGCCTCAAACCGAGAGTTACGGACGCCATCCAAACCGTAACACTGGACATGCTGACAAGAGCGTGGAACGAATTTGATTATCGTGCAGATGTCGATCGGGTTGCTCATGGTGGTCACATTGAACATTTATGAATATATGTTAAACAAACTTGACGGTTCCGCGGTTCATTTTATTGATCAATCCAAGTTGTAGGTTGTTTGGTTTTGATATTATAGACCGTCAAATTTGGGGTATTCTTTTATACTCAACCTGTATAAAAGGAAGTCCCTGGCGCGCGTCTGTCTGTATGATTGCGCTAATATCCAGAACTACTGAGTGGATTTGGATGCGGTTTTTACTGTTATGATTTGCATTTATCGAGGAAGGTTTGCGTGCATTAAACATTCCCTAGCACTTATAGGAACTGAGCATTAACTGTATTAGTGAATAAAGTCGGGAAAAAGTTTGCCGCCAGCGCGCTCTCATGGAATACGCTGCCTAATCCTTTAGAGAGATAACAAAATCATGTACGAATGAATTGTGTAAAATTAAATGAATTACAAAAAAGTCAGCGGTAGCGTGTATCTATCTTTAATATATAAGTAAAAATAAGCGTATTAGAATTTAAATTACGCAGTAAAAACAAACGTAAAATTCACTGTCATTTCTAACCATAAAGAACTTAATCTTTATCAAAATNGTAAAAATAAGCGTATTAGAATTTAAATTACGCAGTAAAAACAAACGTAAAATTCACTGTCATTTCTAACCATAAAGAACTTAATCTTTATCAAAATAAATTAATTCATAATTAAAACTGTTTCATGTAGATAATAAATGTCCTTGGCAGCATACAATTATCACTATAACTTTAAAAGTTATGAAAAGGTTTGTGAAAAAGTAATTTTGATAATCGATTGCGTTTATCGCAGACAAATGAAAGTGAACAAGAAAGAGAATCTAAGTTGACTGATAACCGAAGAAGAAATATTTTGCAAAGAGAAAGGGNACAAATGAAAGTGAACAAGAAAGAGAATCTAAGTTGACTGATAACCGAAGAAGAAATATTTTGCAAAGAGAAAGGGAGACTGCTGCTAAACGTCGAAAAAATTTATGAATTAGTGCTTGCAAAATTCAATGCGCAAACACAAGTTTATTACTCAGTAGATACAGTACTCGACAGTGAAAAAACTGTGCACTATCCCACAGAATTTCTTAATTAATTGAATCCTTCTGGCATGCCATCACACAAGCTAATTTTAAAAGTTGAAGCTCCCATAATTTTATTGAGAAATATAAATCCACCAAAGTTATGCAACGGGACTCGATTACGAATAAAAAGTTTCAAAAGTTATCTCATTGAAGGTACTATTCTAACTGGCTGCGGCACTGGAGAAACTGTTTTAATGCATAGAATACCAATGATTCCCTCAGATTTGCCTTTTAATTAAAAGAGTCCAATTTCCAATAAGAGTTTGTTTGGGTATGACCATAAATAAGGTACTGAGTCAAACACTTAATGTGGCTGGAGTGGATTTGAGTGCAACATGTTTTTCACACGGACAACTATGCGTAGCCCTTTCGCGTGTCGCGTCAAACAGAAATCTTTTTGTGCTGGCGCTCGGAGGCAAAGCGATTAATGTTGTATANTAGCCCTTTCGCGTGTCGCGTCAAACAGAAATCTTTTTGTGCTGGCGCTCGGAGGCAAAGCGATTAATGTTGTATACAAAGACATTTTCTAAACCACTATTACATAATATTGTTATATTACAGATGTATGAATGTGGATAAAGCAAAGGAGGTAGGTATGTCAGGATCGTGGTAAATGNTAGCCCTTTCGCGTGTCGCGTCAAACAGAAATCTTTTTGTGCTGGCGCTCGGAGGCAAAGCGATTAATGTTGTATAAAAAGACATTTTCTAAACCACTATTATNTGGCGCTCGGAGGCAAAGCGATTAATGTTGTATACAAAGACATTTTCTAAACCACTATTACATAATATTGTTATATTACAGATGTATGAATGTGGATAAAGCAAAGGAGGTAGGTATGTCAGGATCGTGGTAAATGGAGGTCCATAATCTCGGCCTACCCCTCTGGGAGACAGGTGTGACGTGTATGTATGTTATATATTATAGTAGTTTACTAATTTACTATCATATAATATTGTAATTGTTTTTTCCCAATTTGTTATTAGCGTATCTCTGTAAAAACTGAATTGTACCCGGGCGAGGCCGGGCCGGGTCGCTAGTATAAAAATATTATTAAAGATGTGTTTCTCTTCTAATAAAAACTTTTACATTACAGTATTTAAAATTTTTTTTGGGCAAACTGTTTCCATAATTTTCCTAAACATTTATTCACAATAATGAAAAAAGCTTATAAAAATTTCAAATTACAATTTTCCTTTTGTGTCTTTACCTACCAAGTAATTTTGTTTTCCAACTAACATATATTTTTCATCAGTGCGTCACCACTATAATGACATTCAATCCCCGTGGAGTATCCACAACAGAAAATCTTTTGAAATTTAGATCAAATATGCAATGAATAAACATTAACTTCATAGGGGCTTTATGACCAAAATAGCTGGAAAAGAATGAAGTGGTGCGTATTTAAAACGGTACAANAACATTAACTTCATAGGGGCTTTATGACCAAAATAGCTGGAAAAGAATGAAGTGGTGCGTATTTAAAACGGTACAAAATATTTCAGAGAAAGGGCGTGGTAAGTCGCAAGGGGGAATGTATCCTAATTGTCTATAATCTGCATTAAAAAGTCACCTTGCAAATTCACGTCATATATTGCACGTAGCAACTACAACTAAAGTGTGGATAACGTATCAGGAGATTTATTATGACATTTTCAGGTTAACTAATAAAATTTAATACAATACTACGTTTTGATAAAAATTAAATCCCTTGTTTGCTGCAAAGAAACGGAACCATAAATACAAATGCCACCGTAGTATCAAATAGTACAACAAATATTAAAAGCCATGATAAATGAATTGCAAAAAGTGGTTTTTGGAAAACTAAAAGTTATTTTGAAAAAACGTGCGTAAGCCAAAACTGCTGAATTTCTTTTGGAAAATTTAATTACATGATGATTAATACGAAAAGCTATTCCTAGAAGAGCGGAAATACAGTAATGTATACAAAAGATATACATATTAATCACTATTAAAAGTTTCAAAACNAGTTTACTAATTTACTATCATATAATATTGTAATTGTTTTTTCCCAATTTGTTATTAGCGTATCTCTGTAAAAACTAAATTGTACCTGGGCGAAGCCGGGCCGGGTCGCTAGTATAAAAATATTATTAAAGATGTGTTTCTCTTCTAATAAAAACTTTTACATTACAGTATTTAAAATTTTTTTTGGGCAAATTGTTTCCATAATTTTTCTAAACATTTATTCACAATAATGAAAAAATCTTATAAAAATTTCAAATTACAATTTTCCTTTTGTGTCTTTACCTACTAAGTAATTTTGTTTTCCAACTAACATATATTTTTCATCAGTGCGTCACCACTATAATGACATTCAATCCCCGTGGAGTATCCACAACAGAAAATCTTTTGAAATTTAGATCAAATATGCAATGAATAAACATTAACTTCATAGGGGCTTTATGACCAAAATAGCTGGAAAAGAATGAAGTGGTGCGTATTTAAAACGGTACAAAATATTTCAGAGAAAGGGCGTGGTAAGTCGCAAGGGGGAATGTATCCTAATTGTCTATAATCTGCATTAAAAAGTCACCTTGCAAATTCACGTCATATATTGCACGTAGCAACTACAACTAAAGTGTGGATAACGTATCAGGAGATTTATTATGACATTTTCAGGTTAACTAATAAAATTTAATACAATACTACGTTTTGATAAAAATTAAATCCCTTGTTTGCTGCAAAGAAACGGAACCATAAATACAAATGCCACCGTAGTATCAAATAGTACAACAAATATTAAAAGCCATGATAAATGAATTGCAAAAAGTGGTTTTTGGAAAACTAAAAGTTATTTTGAAAAAACGTGCGTAAGCCAAAACTGCTGAATTTCTTTTGGAAAATTTAATTACATGATGATTAATACGAAAAGCTATTCCTAGAAGAGCGGAAATACAGTAATGTATACAAAAGATATACATATTAATCACTATTAAAAGTTTCAAAACGATCAAAGCACAATGTACATAAAACGGTTCAAAACCATTATAATTTTTTTGCACACGTGAATTAGAATCATACTGGCACGGACGGCGGGTTTAGTGTCAACGCTACTTGGTTCGAGTCCTCTGCGTATTAATTCCTAACTTGGTCGTTGCAGCGGGAAATAAAGACTATNGTGTCAACGCTACTTGGTTCGAGTCCTCTGCGTATTAATTCCTAACTTGGTCGTTGCAGCGGGAAATAAAGACTATTCACGGGAAAGAAAGCTCTTTATAAGGACCTCCTAGCAGGTTAATAACAATATATAAATATATATATATATATATAGTATTTTCACCTCACACGTTAGCTTTGAGAGATATAAAATATAAACACCGTGTTTATTTGTCAGATGGCATCATATCAACAATTGGCGAAAGGGTACAAATAAGCAGGAAAGAACTTATAAGCACGGCCTGAAAGAATGTTATTTTTACCGCGAACAATCTGTAGCAACACTTCTAATTCGAGCAGTGGTTTCTGCAGTCCCTATAACGGCATGTCCTATTCAGCCGTCTGTGGAGAAAGACACACTCGCTAATTGAAAATAATTGGTTGATCCTTCGTACCTGAAACTACGCCAGTTCCCAGAACGTCATACTATTTGCATTGAACAAGTTATAAAATTGGAGCCTCGGTGACTTTGCGGCTTGGAAACGACAT
>NQII01000583.1:815554-835390 GCA_002778355.1 Clitarchus hookeri | reverse complement strand
AACAAAAAAAAAAAGCATTTATAAAAGCGCAATGTTCACGCAAAAGTTAAAGGTAAATTTTCGCAAAAAAAAAACCAATATTTACGAAAAAAAATTGACGTTTTGCGTAATAATTGCATTACTTTTGTTATTGCATGTTTTTTTTTAGTTTAAATATTGTGCCAACTTTTACCCTTGGTTTTTTTTTCGTAATCCACTTCGGCAGTGAAGATAGTCCAACAAATTTCTGTCTTTAATTTCAGTGAAGCGGTATCAAACGGGAAGTATTGAAAGCTGTATTAAGCAACGATTTCGCCAATATAAATGTTACCCTACCCGAGACCAGGAATCGAACCGGGAACCTCAGTAGTAGGTAGAATGCCAGGGACCAGCCACTGAACCACACGCGTGTGCATGCCGTGAACAGGGACAATGCGGTCGCTAAACGCCGGCCGCCGGGGGGAGATAAGCGAGCAGAGTACGGCGGTTAACAGCTGGCGAGGTGAAAGGATTGAGGCGTAATGAGATGCACCCCACCCCCTTTCTCCGTAGTGGGGNTTCTCCGTAGTGGGGGGGGGGGGAGAGTGCGTTGACACGCTATTAGGGCCGGCGAGGGAAGAGTTGGTCCAGTCCGCGCCGCGCACAAAAGGTCCGCTGTTCGCGCCACCCAGTCGGGATGTCTTCATCTCGATGTCGAATTATCGCGCGCTTTCATGGCGCCTTGGCAGGGTCGGCTTTGCTCCCCATAGGCAATCTGATCTACATCACCCGTCCAAAGCATAAGACCATTAGTATACACATGTTAAAATACTTTCCTGGTTTCAAGAATTTCGTGCAATCTGTATTATACAATTTTCCAGCATTCGTACTGTCAAAACAAACATTAACATGATTAAATTATTGAAATTGGTCAAATAATTTGCAGGTTATGATTTTTGAATCAAATACATAAATCTAGAGAAATATTGTACACATTTTTGTGTGAAGCCCTACGTAGACACAATTACTTTACTAATATTTTTTTGTGTGATAATTTTGTTATAATTGCCTTTATAAATGTACTTGAAAGAGAAAACCAAACGAGGATGGACCATATAATAAATTTGCAAACGCCTTTTTATTTTTATTAACGGAATTCACCAAATTTGGAAATAAATATGTTTCTTGCTAGTTGAACTAGCGAGATGAGGTTTCCAGCGTTAGTTATTTCTCTTTCCACTTAAATGACAACGTCGCAGGTTTGTTTCTGGGAAATCATAAATTCACTGAATATTTCCATCCATGTTGAGACATACAGTTGCAATGGAAGTTTCGTCCCGTTGTTGTGTATAAAATAGGGAAAGAAAGTGTAGGCCTACTACCGAACATAAAGTGGCAAATTGTAGGAATGAGGAAGTGCAACAAAACACAACGGGAAATTGCAGTCTATTTGGGTATATCTAAGGCATGTGTATCAAACATAATAAATATTTTTTTGACGTCAGGTGCATAACACACATCTGAAAACAATATATTTAAAACACCTAAAAGTGTTCGTATGCTAACCTATTTTCCAGTAATTTTTTTTTAAGGAGTATCAAATGATTCCACAGGGTTGTTATTGATTTGTCCCATATCATGTAAAGTTGAAGGTTTCATTTACATCTTGCATGGTCCTAAACTTTTCAAGAGCGCCGTACTTGGTTGGCTATATTTATTTTGAATATTCCTGCTTGGTTCATTCTTCTTGTCATTTCTGTACCCTTCCACCGTGTGGAGAACAACATTCTTATAGACCTAATATTTAATACGGACTCACTGATCAAGTAGGGGTTGCCGGTGGTGTGTTTTGGTCACGCTAGTCGCCTTCCACCAAGGCGAACTTGGTTCAATTCTCCTGGCGGAGTTACCCTTGATTTTCGCATGTGGAAAATATGGCGGACGTTGCCGTTGGCCAGCTGGTTTTCTCGGCGCACTCCCGTTTCTCCCACCCTTGGATCTCATTGTTCCTCCATATTCACCTTATTTCACTTTCAAGGACACTCAGGGCTTCACTGTGAAACTTCAACATTTTTTAATACAATTATTTTTATTCATATTTTAATATTTATTATTTATGAAATATATATATTACTATAATATTTATACAACCTTTTTACAGTGCAGTTCCAACTCTGGACTCAGCTCGTTGATAAAGTGTTACGTTGAAATAACTAGAAACATAAGTATATGTCAGTCGATACTCTCACTGACATTCCCCAGTAAAGTCAACACACATGTGGTAGGACTAGTTCCATGAATTAAACGTCCTAACAGAAGTGATACGTTTAATAATTAGTGCACTATATTTATTTCCTTATTTTATGCTATTTCGTGCACATGAACGTAACATGTGTCATTTTACTAACTCAAGAACGTTGCCAACAATAAACACACATAGTTTGGAGAAACTAGTTGCCAAAGTTTATCTTGTAACTGTAAATATGAAATACTGTTTCTTTTTGTCACATTTTTATGAAACATACAAAATTGTTTTTGTAACTCCATATTATAATAAACTTGAAGTTCACATTGCTTGGTTGTTAAAACGCAACATTAATTTTACACATTTTACAGAAACGTTTTGTAAAATTTGGTNGAAGTTCACATTGCTTGGTTGTTAAAACGCAACATTAATTTTACACATTTTACAGAAACGTTTTGTAAAATTTGGTATTATTTACTTGAAGTGCTACAAAAATAATCTTAGCGACAAGCTTCCAAAACAATTATTTCTAAAAATACAAACTTTTTGACAGCGTAGTTTCACTTTACAGACGCATGAATACGATGATAAGGTCAGTCATCAAAGACAATCTTACATGCAGCGGAAGTATTAACGATGGCCTGGAAAGTAGATCCTACGCAGGACTTTCAGAAGTGCTCATTTAACNGAAGTTCACATTGCTTGGTTGTTAAAACGCAACATTAATTTTACACATTTTACAGAAACGTTTTGTAAAATTTGGTTTTATTTACTTGAAGTGCTACAAAAATAATCTTAGCGACAAGCTTCCAAAACAATTATTTCTAAAAATACAAACTTTTTGACAGCGTAGTTTCACTTTACAGACGCATGAATACGATGATAAGGTCAGTCATCAAAGACAATATTACATGCAGCGGAAGTATTAACGATGGCCTGGAAAGTAGATCCTACGCAGGACTTTCAGAAGTGCTCATTTAACCGCAAAAAGTCTCGTGTATCACTCCATTTGTTTCTCTAATTTATCAAAAAATAAACCGTTATCAGTTTTCACTAATTTAAAACTGAATATTTCATAGAAATGCTGTTCGCAGTTCGCAGCCAAAATTACATTAGGAAGAAAAAACGAGCCTGTTGTTGCATCAAAACACACGCTGTTTAGCCCGGGCAGAGACATTTTTCAACTACAGTATGTGTGGAAACAAAAATGTAATGTTGTTGACGAGAATGTGAAATTCAAACGAACGTTTATAAAATTAAGACTGTTTTACAAAGAAACACGATGTAATGAAGACTTGAGAGTATAAACCTACCAAGAAAATATTCCCTGAGACAACAGAAACACACGTATCTTCGGCACACCAAATGGCGCGTGTTAAATGATTTTCCTTAAAAAAATGTTACTGATATTTTTTTTTTTCCTTTTCCACAAAGTAATCACTTTCAGCGCGTTATTAGGTAAGTGTGATTTATCCTTAAAATACTTCATATCGTAACGCCGACTTTTGCAGCATTGATGCGTTGGTTCACCATACGAGGAATCCTGATTTCCCATCAAAGGTAAGGCATGCACTGGTGTACCGTTTTCAGATGCAAGAAATTTTTTTCGTTTAATTTATACTCTTACTCTTATACGACCCCTTTTGACTAGGCTACCGCATTAAAAGGTGGCATTTAAAAGCAACTTTTGTAAAGGCGGCCCCAAATACGACAAAAAACCAACATCTATTTTCCGGGAGCAAAAAAAAAAAACGTTTTGTTCAAAACATATTGTGTCATTTATTAGTTACTCTAGAAAAAAAATTTTCTGCGCAATTATTTTTTAAAAATTTTAAAGTTTAATGTTTAATTAAAACTAGTGGAATGTGATTGAGTATCATTTGTCCTTTGTTAATTGGCAAATCAGTAATTAGACCTTGCAGCGGTAGCTCGCTATTCTCGCAACGAAGTTATCGCGAGGAGTCGTATACTGCGAGGAATCAGTTCACCAATTTTCAACCCACTACTCATTCCTCTGTAGTAATCGGAACTACTGAGGTGTTCGTTCTCGAGCACATGCCCAGCTTATCAAGTGAAACCCTAAAAAGAGAGAGGGGGGAGAGACATTGCAGGTGGATTACTCGTCGAACCCACATCCGAGGCTATTTAACAATATATTTTATTTGTAGTTAACTCAACACATTCGGAATCAATATTTGTTTTAAAAAAATAATAACTTTCAGTAACTTGGCTTGCGTCATATCGTAAACACTGAATGAAGCACTAGCAGTGTTGGCAGCGAAATAGGGATTTCATCTACCATATTTTAGAGTTTAATTTAAGGTGTAATGTTTAATTTATATGCTTATAGTTTGGTTTTGATTTGTCTTATACACGTCAGAATATACAAGAATTGATATAATTTTAATGCTGCATCTGTGTTTGAAAGGATATCACGTTTTCGCTCAGTGAATGCATGAGTATGTGCATAAGGTCAACAGCAATGTTAAATTTTCCACGTAGTGCTTATCGGGTTTGGTTTGCTGACTAAACCTACCTTTAACTTACAAACAACTTTCTTACGGAACGCTCAGCGTACTTCCTTCCCTTCATGACATGATTATGTAAAAAGAATTCCTACCATCTCTCTATAATCCTACAAGTATTATTAAGCTTTCTTGAAGGTTATTGTGTCTGTTACTCATATTAAATTGTGTTTATTTCTTACTTATGTCATGCTAAAGGGCTTAAGTCATTTTCACGTTGAGATTTATTCAGACACTATGGTCAAATTCGCAAATGCGATAAATGCGAAATAGATGCGAAATTTTCGGTTTTTAGCTAAATATTTACGAAGTTTTAATAAATTTGATGATTGAGAAAAAATATTTTTAAATAACTGCCTTTTTGAGAATCTTATCTCTGTTTACGTTTCCTTGCAGCTTTATCACTATCTATATTGTTTTTCAAATAAAATTTAAGAAATTGGGTAAGTAAACTGTTTGTTTTAGCGGCAAAATTCAGATCCGTGTATGTATTTTGCTTGTGAATTCGTGTATAAACGTATGTAAATAAAGAGCGTCCATTCTCGCTAGCATGGTGTGAACACAAAACAATTTGGTTGGAAACTGCTCTTTANCGTATGTAAATAAAGAGCGTCCATTCTCGCTAGCATGGTGTGAACACAAAACAATTTGGTTGGAAACTGCTCTTTAACTTGCAACATCCTCTTATCTGCCAATCACGAGGATACTCAATTTTGAAACATTTGTTTTCACGAACAAAACTTGTTTATTAACAACCTGCATTTACAGATTTGTAAACAAAGGAAAGTCGTTCTATACAAACAACTTTGCAATTTATACGCTGCGTTGGTTGAAAACAAAGCTGGCNTTGTAAACAAAGGAAAGTCGTTCTATACAAACAACTTTGCAATTTATACGCTGCGTTGGTTGAAAACAAAGCTGGCAACTGCGCAACACGTAAAAAAACTTGACAAAACTAAGGTTTATTCTATAAAAAGTAGAATAAAACTTAACACAACCTTACTTCGATAATGTAACGGTAATGTTCACCATTTTGCGCAACACAGCGATAACGGAAAACGACATCGGGATTGAGCGGCAAAGGCGCAGTTCCCAAGATCAACAACAGATTGCAACACATAAAGGTTTTATTGGTTGATGTTTGTNATTGAGCGGCAAAGGCGCAGTTCCCAAGATCAACAACAGATTGCAACACATAAAGGTTTTATTGGTTGATGTTTGTTTACGTTTAGTCGTGTAACAAAACTAGCTCGCGTAATTTTCGGTGCCCTAGAAAACCAAGAACAGTTTTTTTAATCAGTTTATTGATTGCGTTTTGACTGCTTCCAGTTCACAGCTTTTCGTGTCAAAATGTTATGCTACAAAACGCTACAAACCGCACAATAAATGCTATAAAAATGCTAAAAGCCACAAAATAAATGCTACAAAATGTGTTCATAAATGCTCTTTTAACGTACCTCTAACTATGGTATACAAAAATTCAAAAGTTAAATTTGCAAGTTCGATTAGAACCTGACCAACATTCGGTTTTACGACATACTTTACTTTAATGCTCTTCGAAAGTCACAGAGAAACGTAACATGGTACAAGATATGACATTAAGACACATCATATTAAAATTCTTGAAATATTCTGTTATAAGTTAATGTATGTTATCAAAGCAGCAAAATATTTAAAATTTATAACGTCTATACTTATACATTTTATTGTAATTGTTTCTCTTACTCTAGCAGTTACAAATACACAAATGTCGGAAGTATTGAAATGACGCAAGTGACTGACTTGTGCTGGACTGTTTCACTTTTCAAGTTAAATAAGTTTCTTAAACTACTATTTTTGATCACATAAAAAAAGACATGAAGAAAGTTAAACATGCTCACACACACATATGAAGTGATTTATTTAAACCTAAGACTACGGAATAACGCGAAATAGATGCATCGTACGACAAGCAGTGTCCAAGTAAATACTCCCTATTTTCGAGGAGGCATTTCAAGCCTGCAAAAGGAGACTAACCATCACCCCACCTGGGGATGTGAGAGGAGTCAACATTGGCCTTTAAAATGGGAACTCCTATGTTTTATTACATATTAGGATTCTACGTCCATTCGTATGAAAGATTTATTAGAAACAGTTTTTGCGATTCGATACAGATGGCGAAGCAATCGGTGCAAAGTAGATTACCCTTATTTACATCAATTGGAAACCGCCATGTTTCATTCCACAAAGAATACGCCATTACAGACTACCACATTTGTGTCTTAAACGTATTGTTTCTACCTGTGATTGATGGCGCGACAGGCAGCGATATGTACTTACGAATCTAAATTTTCCAAGGAGAATCTCTATGTTATAATGCATCCTGCTTCAACGTTGAAGAAACGTGATGTTTATGATTCGAATCATGAATATGTAAATAATGTGTGCAGAGGGTCCCCTTGTCACTCACCATCGGGGTGCTTGTATTCGGCGAGTACTCTTGTTTCTCACCTTTGTGTCTGCATCAATTTGTGCATAGATTCGTTCGATTATGTTGTCGCGGGTTATTGGCATGCCTTATTTGTGAGAAATCACCACAAAATATAAACCTAGTGATGTAAGGTCTGGTGATCTGGCAGGCCAATTTACCGGAACACCTCTACCGATACAGCGACCGTTGTAATCGCGATTTAATATCACAATGAGTCGTAATGAGATGCACCCCCTTCTCTGGGGGGTTTCAAATAACTGCAGACTATGCCATGTCAACATTGATGCATAATAAATTACATCACGGGTGTTCACACTGCAAAAACTCCTAGATGCACATGTTGCTGCTGCGTAACGTGCAGAACAACCACAACGTTAAAACCACATGGTCTGTCGCTGTTCGAGGCTTAGGTCTTCAAGAAATGTCGGTAGGTCGTCTTGCAGAAAGGTGCTATATTTTTCCACCTTTCAAGGAACACCCTTTGAAATAGGGAGCAATGAGTTTGTGGCCTACGATACCACACCAAATGTTTACAGACCGCGGACGCTGATGTTCAGTTTGGCGCAACCAGTGTGGGTTTCCCGCACTCCAATGACGCATGTATCGATTATCCTCGCCGTGGTTTCTGAAAGTCGACTCATCGGTGAACATTACGCCGCAGAAATAAATTTTGGTATAGTTGTTTTTGTTGCAGTGCCCATTGACAAAACGTCACTCGATTATGGAAATCATCGCCATGTATTCTGGATGCATATCAGAAGGGTAGGGAAACAATTTATGACGGTTCGGTAATTTCCAAACACTAGGTTGCAATATCCCTCCACCACGAGCTACTTCTGGAGTGATCACGTGGGGGTTCTGAGCCACCGCAGCTAACACTACCACTTGATGATTTTCTCAAGGGACTATTGCTCTATGTATATATTTTTTTTAAGTTGCACGCTTCCGTCGGTAGTAAACTGTTAGACAAGTTGGAAAAACTACTTCTGACATAGCACCCTGTTTGGAAAACGCTCAGCGTAATCGATGGCAGCATTGTCGACGTTCCGTCCACATTCGCCACCATTAATCGAAATCGTCACTATTTTCTCCCGTGCAGATAAATATGCCATACTTGTGGAGCATCAGTAGCACTCACAATCTGAAACGCGATACAGGGCGATTCTAAAATCATGGGACAAACATTGAGGGGTGGTAGAGCTCACTAAAACAAACAATTATTGTATAGGAATATATGGGTGGAAGTGAAGCGTTGAGGCACAAAAACAAAAATAACATATGAAATGCAACACATTGTTTATTTACAACGTCGCCGCTAAATGCCTTTTTACAGCCATGTTTATAATAATTGCTCAAAATTGCTACCACCGACAGTAATGCAAGCTTGGTAGCGTCGGTGGAGTGATTGGCGAACAGATTCAAATACGCCGGGTATTTCACGCACGCCACCGTTGTCAGCCAATCACGCCGTATGTAGAGGTCGCCAAGCATGCGTGACTGTTGGTGGATGCATTTACAGCAACGGTTTTAACATTTTCTGTACGGAATCACTCGTTAAGTATGCTGCTAATGAAAATTTTATGTTTCCGTTAATGTGTTATGTTTTTGTGTTTGTGCCTCAACACGTCACTCCCGCCCATATNTGGTTTAAGCGAGCTCTACCACGCCTCAATGTTTGTCCCATGATTTTAGAATCCTGTATACAGTAAACCTAACTTCAAACGTACTACAAGGCTATCTCCCTCCAGCAGGTTTAAGAACGAGGAAGTTCAAGCCACGGATGCATGTCGGGGGTTGCAATAACAAACAAACGACAAGGAAATACAGAAGATGTAAACACTGGTCCCTTTGTTAACACACCGTGGGCCGCGATAGATGTTAATGCCCTGTTAGGCCCGCATAACAGGGAATGATACGCGAATGCGACGTAAGAGCCAAACGCGCGTCTGCGCCTTGTGGCGAAATATGGAGCACCTACCACACGCTGTGCCTGCTGCACTGTCTCCGACGACACGTCACACGTGCAAGTTTCGTTCCAATTGGGGTTAAGTGTTACCATATGGCAAATAAATCTGTAATAATAATGGCGTGTGGGGAGTGCATCCAGGGCAGGACAACACCCTCCGAGTGACGGTCTTTCCAGCTGGAACCCGTAGGTGACCGTCATCCCCGAGCATGACAGAAATGAAACCCTAGAATGGAGCGGCGCTGGAATGCAAGGGCGGGGGAAACGGGAGTACCCCGAGATAACCCGCCGGCAAGCGGCATCGTCCAGCACGATTCCCACATGCGAAAATCCGGAAGTGAACCCGCCGGATCGCCGTGGTAGGAGGCGAGCGCCCTGGCCACTACGCCACCGCTGCCCAAATAAATCTGTAATGAACCATGGGGTTTCCCATTTGCAATTGCAATGTTTTTTTTTTTCTGGTGACACGCACGGCGACTAACCGAAAGCATGCACCCCGGTGGTGGGAAGCAAAGGGCGCTCTACAAATGTGTATTACGTCAGCCTGTTTCGAAGCATCACAGATTATGTTATGTCCACGTTGATGCTTAATGCATTACGTCACGGGGGTTCCTCCTGCAAAAATTCCTCGATTCTTACCCACTACTCGCTTACTGTATCGCCATATATCACAGGTGAAAAATATGTTTAAGACACAATCCGGTAGTTTGCATCGCAGATTCCTTCTGGAATGAAAAAATGGCGGGTTCCAATTGATGTAATCAAATGTTCTCTACTTTGCACCGATTACAGTGCCATCTACAACGAAACGAAGAAAAATAAATGTTTCTAATTTATTTTTTATATCGTGGGTCCAACACTATAATTAGATAACGAAAAAATTATGCAATCTCAGTTATCTACAAACAGCATATTTTTCCAGTAATGGGCTTTTAAATGTTAGAACAAATTAACATTTACTTTAAATTTGAGACCCCCGATGGCCAGTTTCCAGAGTAGACGAAATATAAAATTAAGTTATATACAGTGCTATTAGCAGGTAAGTGAAGATATTTATGGTTTGTATTTTGAGTGTTGACTTTCCTCTTACACTTGATTGCATTACAAAAGAGGTTCGATTTATTACTATAATGTAAATTCCAGACAACATGAGCACGAAAATTAAAATTGCTCATAACTCCAATTAGTAGATTTTCAGCTACCTAATTATAGTATTGGACCCACGGAATACACAGAAGAAAAAAAAAATTTAAACACTAGCCTAATATTTTGTAGCTNAGCACACAGAAGTGCCGCAAGACGACGTGGCATGGACTCGACTAATGTCTGAAGGTATGCAGGAGGTAACTCAAACTATGAATCCTGCAGGGCAGTCCACAAATCTAATCTGCGCCATTTGAGAAAGTGTTACACGTCTATCACGTTTATTGATTCTCGTCAGTCATCTTTTGTCCCGTTATTTCACGATCTTTTTAAGGCCGCAGTGTTGTCGAAGATGTGATGTTTTACCGGATTCCCGATATTCATGGTACACTCTTGAAATGGTCGTACGCGAACATCCAAATATTATCGCTACCTCGGAGATGCTATGTCCCATCTCTCGTGCGCCGACTACAACACCACGTTCAAACTCACTTAAATCTTGATAACCTTCCATTGTAGCAGCAGTAACCGATCTAGCTGCCGACAGCATCGCGTTACTCTGATTGGTTCCGTACCTCTGTTATTTGCATACGAACGCCTATACCAGTTTTTTTTTTTTTTGGCTCTTCAGTGTATATTGACGTAGGTTCCGAATCTGCAATAAAACATGGGGGTTCCCATCTGATANGAACGCCTATACCAGTTTTTTTTTTGGCTCTTCAGTGTATATTGACGTAGGTTCCGAATCTGCAATAAAACATGGGGGTTCCCATCTGATATGTCAAGGTTTCCGCCCTCCCCCTCCCTAATCCTGGGTCCAGATGAGGCGACGGTGAGCTAACTTTTGTGCATGTGGATGTACGTATATTCAAAAACTAATGACGTGGTCCAGTGTCTGGGTGCGCACTCAGCGCGTCCTCAAAACTTAGAAAAGTGCAATTATTATGTAATTTACCGAAGCGAGTGCTCGTTTACTGGCCATATTTGCACTCAAACTGCCGCAGTGGCTCTGGAGACAGTGCGACAAAAATTGTACTCAGCGTGCACTTTTCCAATGAAATTGACAGTTGGAACATGGAAAACGACAGCACTTACTGTGAGACTGCGAGTAAAGACGAACTGGAACACGCGGCACTCGTCCAGTGCGCACTGAGTGCAGTCCAGTGCGGCAATTGTAATTGGCAATTAGGTTTTCTTTAATCCGCCATTTTGAATATAGCGCGATTTGAAAAACATAGCTATTGAATCACATCCTATGAAATGATGCACGACAGACTTAGTTTTCGTAAAGTTTGTGCAAGATGGGTACCGAAAAACCTCACAGGATAGCATAACCGAAGATTTTCGATATCTGCGAAATTTTGGACCGATACTCTCAAGGAGTTGAAGGCTGCCTTACAATCATCATTACCGGCGTCTAGACATGGATTCATCACTGCGTGCCTAAAATTATTTCAGTTTGGAATACCATATCTACAGAACAATTACTCATATTCAACGAAGTTTTGAACACTGATGTTATTGAGGGGACCATTAAACTTATTTATTAGTGGCATTTGTCCATCATTTTGTAAGATAGCAGCAACTGATATACAAAGATTGTAGTGCTACATTTCAGAAACTACCAAAATGAATCTCAACAAAAAACAAATTTAGGTACCAATAGTACTGTTACGGGCAGCATGAATAAAGTAATGTTGACCAGATAAACGACTAATTTTCTGAATGACTGCATCGTCACAAATTGTGCTACGTATTGTGCTTATGGAACAATCAACATTTTTGAACCTATCTTAACGTGGTGGTAGTTATACTGGTGTTTACAAAATATGCTAATTGATAAGTGAGAAATGTTAAAATATGTCACCTGAAATTTAACCTTAAGTGTAATACCAACTATCGACCTATTTACATCACATTTTGCATGCAAAAACTACATGAAGTGCCACCTTAAATTATTTATAAATTACTTTCATTTTCTAAAGCGACGGTATCATTATTATAATGTTGTATCGTACATTTGGTACCACAAAATTGTTCTAAATCAATGCAAATGTGCTTAAATACTCAGTGTGTGTGCTAATTTTATTAAGTAGTATAGTCAATCATCCGCTATTTTGGTGGTACTGCTACCAACATTTATTATTAAAAGCTTACATGATATATTATAAATTACTTGACCGATAACTACCAAATATAGAGGAAAGTTCTTTCTGCTTGGATATTTTTTACACGTCAAGACTGTGAAATTTAAGTTGTCTATGTACTGGTGTGCAAAAATCAAGGACGAATAGGAGAAATCAACATAACAGTGGAACGAAGCAATAAAATTACCAATCAGGAGATCGCCTAGGGTCCGGTGTGTTAGAGCATGCGCATATACGCAGCATGACGTACTGTGGGCGTGTGCGAAGGGTATAAGACACAAGCGCGGTGAACGCTCAGCATTGTAGGGGAAGCTACTGTACAGCGCACATCAGGTTGAGGATTTTGAGACAATCTTCCAAGGAGGTGATAATAAAGCATAATCAACAATGAGTTATTGATATAACTAATGAAGAATACTTTACTCAACATGGGTGCAATTAATTTTTAAATAAACTTTTAAAAGCTGAGTTGGTAGGTAACACTTGATTTCTCTTTGAAAGCAACAACATTATAAATTATACCAGAAACTTATGCAACAGTAGTGGGACAATTTTGTGTCTTCTGGGGGGTGGCTGCTGAGCTGTCGCCGTTTAAAAAAGACTTCGTCAAGTGAGCAGGACACCCCAGCAATCACATCCACCTGAAATTATTAGCCTAAATTCCGAATGACAACTGAGCTTGTGAGATTGCCTTCCTGCCTCTGTGTGTGTTTGTGTATGTGTGTAGGTTACTCAGAAATTTTTCAACCTGGATACAGGATTTCACTCTCCACGCCTATGGTTTTTAGTAACGACACCCAACTTTCATACTTTTCGACCATGCCGGATGCTTACTTTCAAAACGGCGGCCGTTAATATACCTTACGTTTATTTTCGAAATGGCAGCCTTATAAATGTTTTAGGTTGTCATGCCACAACTTTCGGACCTTTAAAACTAATTCGACAAAACTTAGTATAATGAAGAGCCTGTTGCAGATACTAAATACACTGAAGAGCCAAAAAAAACCTGGTATAGGCGTGCGTATGCGAATAACAGAGGTATGGGGTCCAATCAGAGTAACGCGATGCGGTCGGCAGCTAGAACGGTTACTGCTGCTACAATGGCAGGTTATCAAGATTTAAGTGAGTTTGAACGTGGTGTTATAGTCGGCGCACGAGAGATGGGACATAGCATCTCCGAGGTAGCGATAACATTTGGATGTTCGCGTACGACCATTTCACGAGTGTACCGTGAATATCGAAAGAACGGGACAAACGACGACTGGCGAGAATCGTTAAACGTGACAGACGTGCAACCCTCTCTCAAATTGGCGCAGATTGGATTTGTGGACTGCCCTACAGGATTCATGGTGTGAATGGCCTCCTGCATACCTTCAGNGTCAACACGATATTAGGCACGCGTAACAGTTTTTTTTGGCTCTTCAGTGTATATAAATGAACAGAGTATTAAGTGCGCCATTTTGTATTATAGTACCACCTGCAAAATATTTTTTTTTGTGATATGCAAAGACCTGTGACTTTTGCTAGTTTTTTTACGTCTTTGCTTAACTTGACAGTTCTATATAAACCTACACACCAGGCGCTGACATCTGTACATTGGCTGTGGCCTTCGTGGCGAACACTTTATCGTTTTTACGAGGTTTTACGTAATTCGTTCCATCACTTCCTACTCGTGTATTACAAATTCACCGTCCTATAATAGGGCAAGTTAGGAAACGAGTGGCCCTACCAAAAAAATAACAAGAACGTGCACTTGATTAAAGTGTATACTAGCAGAACTTGAGCTCGACAAATTCCTGGGTCTCAGGTCACGTGTCTCAAGAAATACTCATTCGATTCCCACCAAATTCGGCATGGACCTAGTACTTCGTAGGCCACTTACAACTTATATGCTCTTAATATATTAATCGTCATTTTTCAAAGTGGTGGGTGGCCTTATAAATATTTAAGGTTAGTCAGCCATACCTGACCACCTCCGTGGTGCAGTGAGTGGCGGTGTTGCATCCCACCTTGAGGATCGAGGTTGGATTGCATGAGCTGCCCCATTGAATTTTTCCAAAAAAACTGGTTGGTCTGGCCCACCGACATAATATACTGTGGACGGCATCGGCGCGGTAATGGAGGTTGTGTCGCACTTAGGGCGACTGGCAGGATGAGTGTGCGATGGTTCACCATTACCGTCCACGGTATAATACGTAGTAGGTACTGCCAGGATACCAATATTTGTTGAAATCGGTATAATGGTTCATCTCTACGGCATGATTATATGAGTGTAAACCCATATAATCATGCTGTATATATCAACAATTATACCGATTTCAACCTACCTTGGTATCCTGGCAGTACCTACTACGTATTGCAAGCACTAAATATGCTAATTCACAGACTCTTTTCTCCGCGGTTTTGCGACATAGAGTCTTCTGTAAACTTAAAACTGCTCTCAGTTTGGCATACAAGTAGTGCCCTTATAGGTTGCTTGACATTAATATGATTTAAGTGGTTCAGGCATTTATTTTCAATATGATGGGATTAAAAATATTTTACATTATTTTGCCATGTCTAACCACCTGTTTAACCTATTTCAAACAAACCTGGTATGCNTGCCATGTCTAACCACCTGTTTAACCTATTTCAAACAAACCTGGTATGCTGCTATCTGTTTTAAGAATTAAATTGGCATATCCATAGTTTTTATTAACTGCCATTTTGAGAGACAGCGTCACATGGGGAATAATGCTTTTTTTATCTATCTCAGTAACTACCTCAAATGAACACCAACACAACTGGCTTACAAATTGTGCAATGACAGCAAGTCAGAAGTAGGGAAATATAAATTGAAAGGAACTTATTTTCAAAATGGCGGTATTATTATGTTTTTTGTTATACTTCTGGAACCGTTAATTACTTGGCATGCTGATTGTTAGTTTTGGCACTAAGTATACTTATCAATAACCTCTCTATACTTCTATGTTGAAAAATAGTATCACTGGAAAAACAAACAAAAACCATACCTACCTCAGTTTCAAACGAGTTTCATCACGTTTGGCAAATAAAGTAGTATTATGGAGCTAAAAATTTACAAAATCAGTTCNTTGACATTAATATGATTTAAGTGGTTCAGGCATTTATTTTCAATATGATGGGATTAAAAATATTTTACATTATTTTCCCATGTCTAACCACCTGTTTAACCTAGTTCAAACAAACCTGGTATGCTGCTATCTGTTTTAAGAATTAAATTGGCATATCCATAGTTTTTATTAACTGCCATTTTGAGAGACAGCGTCACATGGGGAATAATGCTTTTTTTATCTATCTCAGTAACTACCTCAAATGAACACCAACACAACTGGCTTACAAATTGTGCAATGACAGCAAGTCAGAAGTAGGGAAATATAAATTGAAAGGAACTTATTTTCAAAATGGCAGTATTATTATGTTTTTTGTTATACTTCTGGACCCGTTAATTACTTGGCATGCTGATTGTTAGTTTTGGCACTAAGTATACTTATCAATAACCTCTCTATACTTCTATGTTGAAAAATAGTATCACTGGAAAAACAAACAAAAACCATACCTACATCAGTTTCAAACGAGTTTCATCACGTTTGGCAAATAAAGTAGTATTATGGAGCTAAAAATTTACAAAATCAGTTCCTTATTTTCCGAATGGTGGACTTATTAGTTTAGTGTTGCGTGGCATTTCATTAGAATTATAAAATCTATTTAATGAAACTTGCTGTACTAAAGTACTCACTGTTTGCAATACATGCAGTAAATAATAACTTTAATTTATTTCCTTTTTTGGGACAAAGATCCACCTAATGAAATAGCTTAGTTTTTGTTTTAGGCACTACTGCACTGATCTCCATCAAATTTATTTAAAAATTCCTTAATACTTTTTTGGAACAGTGTCGCACTGTTTAAGCTTTTCAAAAATTATCAAAATTGCACTTATGTATAAGTGTAGACAAAACAAGGCTAATTGGTTACATCGCTAATTTCTTGTGTTATTCTTTACAAGTTCGNTAGTTTTTGTTTTAGGCACTACTGCACTGATCTCCATCAAATTTATTTAAAAATTCCTTAATACTTTTTTGGAACACAGTGTCGCACTGTTTAAGCTTTTCAAAAATTATCAAAATTGCCCTTATGTATAAGTGTAGACAAAACAAGGCTAATTGGTTACATCGCTAATTTCTTGTGTTATTCTTTACAAGTTCGGCCAAAATAAGGTCTGTCACAGCTGATTCTATCGTGTCTCAGTTACACGTGAGTTAGTGATGTAACCGTTTTTTTAGGCCTCTAACTTTTTAGCCTTTCCATCACTTGGACACGGTTTTGCCTTTTGATTCTTAAATAGAAAATATTTTGTATAATTTGTCATTATTTTTAAGTGCCAAACGAACTGCAATTATGGTTGTTGTACTTGGAAATCGGGTTGATTGTAATTAAAGTTGAAGTATTGAATACTACTCCGACTGATGTGGGACGGATGAAGATGCCATTGATTTTATTCTACATCAATTGGTAATACAACTTCCGTTTGAATTTCCTGTACAAACGTTTCCTTAATAATTACGGGATACGTGATTTTTCTACATTTTGACAATAATTTCCTATCTTTGTATATAATGTTGAATATTGTACAAACTTGATAAAATTAAAACGTGGTAAAAATCGACCCTTATAATACTAATAAAATATTAATTTGTGTGTGTGTGTGCGCTGTAAGTTTAAAAATAGGTCCCAGAATGCATTTTGAAACTTATGTTTTTTAACTTGTAGTTGTGAAATACTGTTTTCTTTAAAAACACGCAAAAATAAAATTAATAATTTATTTTAGATAACTGTAAGTATGTATACGTTATTAAACCGCGTGTATATTTTCCTGTAATCCTACATGTCAGAATTTTTTATCTGGAAAATGTTTGCGAAGTTCCGAATTTCTAAGTATTAGGCGAGTAAGATGATGGATTTTCAGTTAATTGTTTAAAAATCAGTCATCAGCATCGTTAACAAATTTAATTATTGCTCATAATCTCAATCCACAGGATTTCTGAAACGTTTTATAATCTCATTTGAAAATAATGTTCAATTTTTAAAGTTAATGTTCGTTACATGCTAAAAATTAATACGAGTTTTAGTATATTTTCGCAGTTCACAAAACGTATAGACACATTTTCGTTAGTAGACTGGTTACTGTAATTTGGTTTTCACTTATGTTTGCAGCATAAAAACAAATGTACAAAAAATATTATTTATATTTTTTTTGTTAAGCAGTGTGGAGCCACAATTAATTCAGTGATTTGTCGTTATCATCATACGTCTGGCTAGAATCCTCGAAATTCATAAAAATTTGAGATCGGGATTTCTATGCCAGTATAATTGTGGCACGCACTGACGTGATGTGGTGGTTACGTCAGTGTGCTCCCGTTTCTCCTAACTACATTTTATCTCTGTTCCACACACAAAATCAGCATCGTCACCTCATCATCATCTTACTGCTGNCGCTGTTCCACACACAAAATCAGCATCGTCACCTCATCATCATCTTACTGCTGGAAACGGCAAAGCAGAGCACTCGGTCCTGCTAAGCGCTAGCGTGATCATGCTAACACTGTATCAGACGGAAACTAGATATACATTTNGTATAATTGTGGCACGCACTGACGTGATGTGGTGGTTACGTCAGTGTGCTCCCGTTTCTCCTAACTACATTTTATCTCTGTTCCACACACAAAATCAGCATCGTCACCTCATCATCATCTTACTGTTGGAAACGATAACGCAGAGCACTCGGTCCTGCTAAGCGCTAGCGTGATCATGCTAACACTGTATCAGACGGAAACTAGATATACATTTNAGCAGAGCACTCGGTCCTGCTAAGCGCTAGCGTGATCATGCTAACACTGTATCAGACGGAAACTAGATATACATTTTGCTTATTAATATTATAATTTATTTAATCGTGTGGTAGGCGTGAGTTTAAATGAACTAAGTGATAATTGTTACGTCTTAGTCTAACCAGTCTTTTGTTGCCTATGAACTTCAAATAATCTATATATTACTAAATAATGTTTCTTTTTTTTTCTCGCACGTATAAAATGAGCTGCGAATTCAAAGGTGTTCAGTAAAAGTTGGTAGCTTTTCACTCACAATTATTAGTGGGGAAATTGCACAGCATCGATATAGGCCTGTTTTACACGTTACGCCACTCCGCTCTCCACACTTGACTATAGTTCATCCACGGTTTCTTCGAATGTTTTTAAACAAACATTTGAAAAATCACCCTAAGAAAAACATGTCAACCTGTATTTTTTTTTTTTTAATAACTTGTATACCACAAATGTATAACANTTAAAAATCACCCTAAGAGAAACATGTCAACCTGTATTTTTTTTTTTTAAATAACTTGTATACCACAAATGTATAACACTGCGATCAACTTTAAAGTAATATATTTCTACATAAATGAAATATTAACTTAGTATATTCTATAACTTGTAATATTTACTTCGTATTCAATAAGAATTAAATACAGCGAGAGTAGCGATGTGTCGGCAACGGCTAGTAAGAAACAGTTCCCAGTTAAAATATAGCTTTGACCAATATTTTTGTATGCTATTTGTACATTAAACATTGCCTATTGAAATATCGAAATTTTTAGGTAGCACTGGCGGAACGATATTTAATTTTTACAGGTAAAAATATCAGCCTTAGTGACATTGTGTTTTTTTTCCGTCCGAGGAAGAAACCTGAATAGGCGGAATGGAGCATATCGCTCCCCATCTCGTTCTCTCTCTCTCTCTCTCTCTCTCTGGAAGTTTCGCACCGCTAATTGTAGTGGGAAAATTAAACATGTTTTCAATTTAGCATATTTCATACTTACAGGGGATGGACAAAATAATAAGAGCACCATGCAATATAGTACATTTTGTTGCATGTTGGCAACACTGCTTCCGTGTAAATAATGCGACGCGTATGTATTGCACAGTTTACGTGCCAAGTCTTGTAGGTTATATTTCAGTGTTGAGAACCCCCAGAGCTGTGGTTTTGGAGAAAGGTGATTGACACTGTTGTCTAAAGGACCAATTTACTACTGAAGTAAACACAGGGCGATTGGAGTTCAAAAAAAACAATCTAGTTNGACAGCATACACAGAACATGGTAAAACATCATCGGCGAGGAGGAATAGTGGGCGAAACCCAAAGTTAACCGACAGAGTCCGACGAACATTAAAAAGAATTATGGTCAGACGACATAAAACTACCGCGGCAAAAGTGACAGCAGAACTCAACACTCACTTGAGTAATACTGTTTCGACAAAAACAGTACGGCGGGAGCTCCACAAAGCTAACATTCATGGAAGGGCTGCAATT
>NQII01000583.1:801141-813989 GCA_002778355.1 Clitarchus hookeri | reverse complement strand
CTTGGTTTGAGGAGCATCAGAATATCATCAAACATCTTCCCTGGCCAGACCTCAACATAATTGAACCGTTATGGGGAGTTTTAGAGCAGAGAGTGAGGAGCATATTTCCATCTCCAACATCATTGAAGCAATTGGTGGATGTTTTGGTACAATAATGGGACAACATTCCGTTGGAAACTATTCAGACACTCTACGAATCTATTCCGCGAGGAAATGCAGCTGTTCTAAAAGCAAATGGTGGTACAACACCTTATTAATAAATAAATATTGTGTATATGTCAGGTGTTCATATTATTTTGTCCATCCCCTGTATTACAGCAAATATAATTATTTTCGAATTTGTAATTTACAATTGAAACGATATTTTAATGTTTGAATATTTATTATAATACCTTGCGATGTGATGACGGCTCGGTTACAATTCCGAAGTTGGCAAAAATGCAGCGACATGACGACATGGCGTGTTACTCTTAGCTGACATGTTTTCCGGAACATGACCGGCTCTCCGCACCGACCNCCCCGCATCGACCTCCCCCTCCTATACCTGATCCACAACGGTATGACAGGAGACAACTTTACAGGGCCTAAATTTTCCTATTCTTATGGACAGTCTGGTATCACTACCAAGGGTCACTGGGAAAACATGTCCATCCACCTGATTGTCACTGCAATCAAGCTTCATATGTCTGAACGTTTTTCCACTCTGAGTGGAAATACGGTTATTCATACTGGAAAAACCATACTGTGGGTCTGCTACCTCCGAAGAGGGAGACGCCAATCTGCCTTCAACAACTGCAGACCCGCCTAACCAGCATAGTTCAAAACCGAACTGAGTGTTGGAGCTACAGGCATGCGTTCACATAAATGTGGCCGCATAGCATAACCCGGCCGTATCCTAAGAGGACCGCCAAAAATTGTGTCTCTCAAAGAGTGGTTTACAGGGCTTCTGGCCCCCGGGCGTTTTCATCCAGAGAGACGAACGATTACCACACTGACCGACAAGGTCATGGTCCCATCAGGCTAGGAATACCCGAGTATTAACTGTTCAGAATTGCCATTACTGAGGCGCCATCAGGGCTGGACCGAGAATTAAAACCAACAGGCTTGGTTTAGCGCTACCCATCCCCGAGCTGCACTAGGCTGCTTGCAAGGGGATATTGGGCAACTGCTCAGCTGGAATGTGATCAACCTCATTCAGCCGGCACATGACCTTGCTGGCGAATTCCGACAGCGATGCTTTCGCAGTGCTGTCGGCAGCTTTTAAGGCTGCCAGGCCAAAGTTGCATCTGAGAAGAGAGAGCCTCCATTTGAGAAGCTCTCGGAGATCCTCGAACCGCATACAATCATTCAGTACATGCTCCATGGTGTGCGGCACCAGGCAATCACTGCAGAGTGGGTCGTCAACAAGCCCTAACGAGTGGAGTTTTAGCTCGGAAGTTGCCATGTTCTGAAATGAATTGCATCAGACACGGCGCCGGATAGATAGTAAGTTGCAGCCTTTCCCGGACACAAGGGAAGACCACCTAGGTCATTCGCCCCTTTGCAGAGGTTGGCCAACGGCGTTGCCATTCGCCAGCGACATTCTCCCAGGCAACTTTCCTGCTTTCCTGATCAAGTTGGCCCATGATCTTCATATCCGCAAGTGAACCAAGTTCAGCTATGCGGAGGTCCAACGGAACTACTCCAGCCAGTTCTGTTAGGGCGTCCGTAGAAGTTGTGCGTTATGCCTTTGTCACTGCCAACAGCGCCGCACGCTGTGCGCTCAACAGCTTTCGCTGTATATGTGTATGTCCCACTCGCTTATGCCACATAATTGAGCCATACGTTATGATGGTCTCGAAGACCCCCTTGTACAGACTTAACAAAGTTTTTGAGTTCAGCCCCCGGTTGCCCGGAGACATCGCTCGCAACTTATGGAAAAGAACCACAGCTTTACGACTCACATACGCCACATGTGGAGTAAATGTCATACGATCATCAAGAAGAACACCCAAGTACTTATAGATTTTGACAAATTCCAAACGAACGCCATTCAATTCCACTTTAGGATAATGTTCATATACACCTCTAAACTGTCCCTTAAAGCATCATTCACTTGGACTTACGAGCTGAAAAGTCAAGCTTCACAGACCGAGCCCATGCCGCAACCAAACCCAAGATTGCCAGTGCCTTTTGCTCCAACTCACGACGGGAACCGGAGACAGGACCAAGTCATCAACCGCGTACCCAAATAGTCGACAGTCTTCGGGCAGCGGAAGGTGCAAGAAGCTGTCAAAGAGGATGTTCCAGAACAACGGTCCGAGGACCGATCCCTGTGGGCATCCCTTTGTCAAATTTTTCTCCACTGTGGAGGTCTTTAATACCATTACACATTTCCTGTCCGTGAAGTAACTATGAATCAGGAGTAAGAGATTTCGAGGACACTGCATGCGATCCAAAGCGCATAGTATTTCCGGCCAACAAGCGTTGTCGAAGGCACCTCTGATGTCCAGGAACACTCCCATCACATACTTGGCTGTGCCCCTGCCTAATACCGTTTCGACAGCATGAAGGGCGTCATCTGTCCCAATACCTCTGCGGAGCCCATACTGATTCCCAGCTAACCAATGATCAGTGTCCAGGTAGGATGAGTCTCCAGTGGATCACTTTTTCCAGCACTTTCGCCAATACTGACACAAGGGAGAGGGGGCCAGTAGAAGTTAACTGAGTCGGGATACCTTCTTTCACCGTTGTATAGAGTTCGTACTAGTCCTATCTTCCAACACCGTGGAAATATGCCGCGAGTGAGGCACTCGTTGCACAGGGCAAGAAAGTGCTGTTTCAGCCTTGGGTATGCTCTTTTAAATACCTCTGTAGTGATTCCGCCAAGTCCAGGAGCTCTACGGTTTCCCCATTTGGTAAACTGCCGCAGTCAGATCTTCCTCTGTAAATGAGACCGTGTCCTCCTAAGCAGGAGGGAGGAACACACTCTCCCGAACGCGCCCATGCTCAAGTCCCTCCCCAGTTGGATCATCGCTGCGGAGAAGCACATCAAGCAGACGTGCCGCATCTTCCACACTATCCAACCCATGGCACCCATCCACACAGATGTTATTCTGAGGGCCTTCCACCCTCAGCTTACCGGATGCCACCCGGTAGACAATACCCCAAGGATCCTTATTATCCTCGTGTTCGACAAATCGCCGCCATGACTCCAGCTTGGTTTCTCGAACTTTGTCGAAGTACTCCCGGCGCAGTAACTTGTACCGCCCAGCAGCCGCAAGGCGGGCGTCTCCCCTCAGCCGCTGTGAACGGCCACGATCCCTGCACACGTTTCATCAGAGTACATCAAACACATCCGTCCACCAGCCATTGCCACGTGGCTGAACACTTCGCTTCCTTAGAACCTGCTCAGAGGTTTTCTGGATGATCTGGGTCGACGCCTCTGCTCCCTCCTCCGCCGAGGTCGAGGAGAGAGACAGTGACCGGGCCGCTATATGTTTCAACAGGACCTCTTAGCTGACATGTTTTCCGGAACATGTCCGTCTCTCCACACCTCCTCCCCTCCTGTACCTAATCCGCCAAGGTATCACAGGAGACAACTTTCAGAGCCTAATTTCTCATGGACAGCCCGGTATTACTACCTTGAATCTTTCTAGGAAAACATGCCCCTCCACTTGATTGCCACAACAGTCAAGCTTCATAGGTCTGAACGACTTCCACTCTAACATGGAAGACGGTTGACCTTACAGTGATATCAGTCTCATTTGTTACCATGTCCCGTCAGTCTCTAGTGATTCGCCGAACAGAGACTTGGAGCTTCATGCATGTGCTCACTACGTGGCCACACACATAACCCGGCTGTCTCCCTAGGATTGCTGACTAAACGAAGTTTTAATTTTTCTTCCTGCGAAATATGCTTAAAATTACCACAAGTTAAAACACGTTGTGATAAATCTGTTTTTCCACACCAAGAATAAATATACTGTAACGTATGTCGTGTCCGCTACGTGTGAAAGGGTATTGTGTCTGCATCACGTCGTTTTCGTTACGCTTGGCCAGTTTGTGTGTGTGTGTGTGTGTGTGTGTGTGTGTGTGANCGCTACGTGTGAAAGGGTTTTGTGTCTGCATCACGTCGTTTTCGTTACGCTTGGCCAGTTTGTGTGTGTGTGTGTGTGTGTGTGATTACAAATATTGGTCGTGCGAAATTTATACGTTTTATCCGCGAACTGTTTTTCTAACGAAATTAATTATTTTTGAAAGTCACGTCTGTTTATCACAACTATGTAACTTCGCCCTAGGTGTTTGAAACACAATTGTGTAATGTGCTTACGTTTCTGTGTTTTGAATGTTGCCACAATCCCAACAAATTATTAAGCTCAGCCAGAAAATTTTAAATAAATAAATAAACCTAGTAAAAACTAAGTACCTGTGCAAAGAAATATAAGCTGAATAAAAGTAACGGTAAGCCTATCTGTGTGCATGTTTACCACTATTTTTTAAGTTTATTGCTGCTACGTACAAAAAAAAAAGCGACACGAGTTGCGTGCTTNTCTGTGTGCATGCTTACCACTATTTTTTAAGTTTATTGCTGCTACGTACAAAAAAAAAAGCGACACGAGTTGCGTGCTTGAATTTACTTTCTACTTCGTTGAACTGATTGCTCTTTCGTTTTAATATTTATCCCAACTGAAGCCGTCCTTTTAACGAAATAACCCAAAACATATCATTAACAAGAGGTTAAATACTACAGTTCTTTCCCCCACAGTTGTAGCAGAGTTAAACACAGTAACGGCAAAACATTAACGTGTATTATGTGTAATGTGCTATATCGTGTATAACACAAACATGTTAACAATATGTAGAATAATTACCGTAAGAACTACCTATCGTCAAAAATGTCAGAAAACTGACCTAAATATGTTTATAGGCCTAAATTGCTAATATTAGTACATAATGGTGTTTGAAAAATGACACAATTCTTTGAACAGCTGAAAACAGTAAACAAAGCATTTGACAGTTAAAACGTATACGCCACATGGTAGTGTTTATGTTTACATGGAGCGGAAGGATACGTAATCGGTAACCAAAAGTAGAACTTTAGCAGGGTTTCAGAAAAGTGTGAAGTAACCGTGAATGGTCTATAAACAGAGTTGTGTGTGCGGATGCACTTCGTCACTCGTCAGCTGTTCTCTGCACGTAGCACCACGACATAGCCTGCCGTCACTAACCGCGGCCCCAGAGGTGCGTTAGGTTAATAGTTCATGTCATGTATGCGTGCTTGGTGTGACACGTTCAAAAACTGGATATAAGAAATGACGCCACCTTTCTTTATAAATTGAGAGAAAGAAGTTACTTCCAGCTAATTAATAAAACTCCATTTACAAGTTATTGTGGTAACACCCGATCTACAATTTATTTGACCATATAAAACTCATCCCCACAAACTAACTGCCTAATTTTTAAGTTGTGTTGTTATCAAGAGAAAGGCTGGGCCATCGAGTAACACTTACACATTTCCCTGTGACTTTTGGTGACTTACTGCAAAATCATCGACAAATCCCTTTGTTTAACATCTCTCTTGGCCAGATCAAAATCCTCTGGCCTAAAACCTTGTAAGTTAACTACTTTGCTTTCGACTCAATTACTTGTTCGGGTGATAATATGGTTTGTATGCTCTAAGAGTGCTTCTTTTGCTGAGCGTGATTCCCGGCTTAATCTCTTTCCCGTCTGTAAGCAATTCCGGAAATTTTTTTTGTAAATTTATTGACAGTGCAAATGCTGTCATACTGGATAATTTTTATTGAAAAAAAGTAAACTGAGAATCTCTCTGAAGACACAATAATAAACGGTTTCTGTAAGTCGAGCTTTATCTATCGTCTTATAGAATAATAATTTATACCACAGCCATTTAGCACACACTGAGCTAAGAATTGTTTGGGTTAGCAGTACGTTTGAGTCTAACGATAGTGTTATCAAATATATTACGGCATTAACCAAATCTAAGAACTACGAACATTTTGTTCTTCTAGCAAAGTATAGAGCAGAATCAGATGGATTCTTCATCATTTACAACCAAATTACTATGTTGAAATGAATGTTTTTAATTTTGTTGAAACTGTCTGAACTTAATTAACTTAAATCACACAGATTTCTCCTTATTGGACCAAAACGGTGGAAGATATGTCTATGATAGCAGCCCTTAAGCCACATTTGGTGTTAATTGTTTCATCTTGTCACAAAACAAATCAAGAATCATAAATACGTCCGTTTTCTCAGTAGCAACCACATCGTCTAAATAACCTTACTCAGTAGCACCAGACTTACAGACAGGGTCTTATATTGTATATTTTCTGGTTTACCTCAATCATGGCCTGAAAAGAGATTGTGTGTATATGTATATATATATATATATATATATATATATATATATATATATATACACACACACACACACACACACACAGACACGTGTTATCCAGTGACACTTCAGTTGATATATGCCTTCATTTTCTTTGGGAATGTGTACTCCTTTCCTAAAATTGCTTTATGAATAACAAAAACAGTAAGCAAAAGAAATAACATATTCAGTGAAACATTTGTAAATTCACAAATGTTCAAAAGAAATTCACAGAAAAAATTATTTACTAATAAAGAAAATGTTACTCATTTAAATATTTCTAAAAAAAATTGTTTTTGTACTTAGTCATGTCTGTGCATAATACCATATTAAAGTAAGAGATTGCATATTCACTTTTGTATTAGGCCTATAAACTCTACTCTTCGGTTATTATGAAATTATTAATATATGGGTTTTTCCATGTTTCCTGTACGACATTTTTGGTATAACTTACAAGATGTTCGTTAACAGAAATTTTCAGCGTTCAAGATTAGTGTGTTTGAATGGTTTCCAGGGTGAAATGTGTTTTCGCCTGATAGCGATACGAAAACTGCCAACCCTAACAAGTATACATTAAAGAGAAATAAGAAAGTCTGGGCGATGTTCGCTCCTTTAGGCAGCGTCAACGATAATGAGAAGGAGGCGCTAGTTCAAGCCGGCTACTATACTCGTAGAGGGAATATGTGGTAGAGTGCGCACGCCAACTTCACAGTGACCTCCGTGTCCCAGCACTGGGCTACTTTCCCTCCTGAACATCTCTCAATGCCACGTGGCATCCTGGCTTCCACTAAGGCTAACACTCTGACTAATTAAACAAGTACCGTAATATGCTATAGTGTACTCAAGAGATCTCAACAAATTTTTCGGGGTGCGACCTTTGAAATATCACACCAAGTGTGACAGGTTCGATTGTTTCTTTAAAACATCATATAAACTATCACAAGATTTTCATACGTTCGTTAACATAGCAGTACTTTTTAGTTTAACTAAAGCTTTTGCCTTTTATTTGTTTAAAAATTGTAGCAATAATTCCATGGACAATATCAATTAAAAACAGATATAAATATGTATGTTGGTGCAAACTCGTAACAAACCGTTATTATGTAAGATTTCATTAAATTTAAAATTTTTACGTTATTTGTAGATTAAAATCTACTGTAGTGCTGGAAACGCATTATATTGTTATCTCTATAAATATATATTTGTTCGTTGTCTGCCCAGCGCACAAACACAGTGCGTTGGTTTCTACTTACCATTCTCTCCCACATTTCTGTACGTTTTTGTCTAAATGTTGCGGAAGGATAAAAGCGAGTATTCTGGAGGTACGACTGAATCAGGGCTTCGTAAATGTTGAAGTAATCACGAATACACTATCGTACATTATTTGTGACTTAAGTAAGTTGTAACGTAAATACTCATAATCAAGTTATACAAGAATATAATTATTCTTTTTATTTTTTTTTTATTTTTTTTTGTAAAAGCGCAAGTTGTACCTACTGTAAACCATGTACGTAACATGTATGTAGGGCTCATGGTAAATTCGTGGTAACTTCGAAATTTTCTGAAGCCCTGGTAAAGATCTACTTACAGGATATTCCTGCGCCTCGTGCAAACAAAGGTTATCTAAGTCTGTAAAATTGCACCACAGGAACAACGCACCGCATTCGTACGCACTCACTTCAATAACACTTTGCGTGAGAACTATTTCTTACTAGGCATTACCAACACACAACTATATTCTCCCTGTTTTTATTCATGTTACTTACAAATGAAATATTATTATTAACAGAAAAATATAACGCATGTTAAACATGCCATATTAAGAAATTTAAAAAATTACACACATGCGGTGGTATTTCAAAGATTTTATTCAAAAGGTGTGAAGAAACCGTGAATAGACTACAAATCGCATTTAGTCTATGGTTTTACCCGACCAGCCCCAAGAGTGGGTGATGTGTATGAGATGGGGTTGAGCATCGACGGAGGGAACACGGAGAAGGAAGCGAGAGTATTTCAAGGAAACCTCCCTCCTCACATCATGATAGTTTTCTCCACATTCCACATTCCCCCCGCGCGACATTCTGCGTCCGACATTCCCCGCCCGTTTGGCCTGTAGGTTACTGATTAACATACCTCAAAGTAATAGCCACGCCCATGCTGAGGAAAAGGTTTTGTTGAAAACATAAAGTTTGTTAGGGACAGTTAAATTAATTGTTTAGGGGGAATAAAATATTCTTTTTTGAAACTAAAATTATTCTATTCTTCTTATTTGGTTGGGGCAACAAAGAGTTGTTACAGAAAAGAAGTGGATGCCTGACCGAGATTCGAACCAGAATCGTTCACTCCCGAGCACAACAAGCAACGCACTATCAATCTTAGCTACTGAGCCTATTAATGAAAGATGGGTATTTTTAGAAATATACCGTTCTCATACTGGGCAACGTACGGAAATAAATATTTCAAGTTCTCCAGCTTTAATTTGTAGTTTCCTGTTTAGCTTGTTTTATTAAGATTTCATACCATTATTAAGCACCAATAAATGCACCAGCAAACACTATTACTCTGTTAATTGTCACAAGAATTACAGGCAAAACGTCGAGCTGTATTTTCGAACGAAGGTAATCAAATGATTAGCCAAGCTAATATACACAGTTGATTCATCTTAATATTTTGTTGACAGTCTAATTTGGTTTTGGTCCAACGTAGAGGTTTTGTTTTTTTCAAGCTTGTATTTTGTTATACGAGAAAAATCAATTTTGTTGCTTTTCAATTTTTGTTTACTCAACAAAATATTTTGTTGTGACTACTAAATGGCCCTACACAAACAAGTACAGGATAATGCACATTAATTTCTCACGAAGTGAATTTCGAAGACGACGTACCTATACGAATTTTAGACCAACGTAATTTAATTTTTAATTTTTTGTTTATAATTTTAATAAAAACAAATTGCCAACCATTTATATTTAAAAAAAATTATACAACAACTGGTTCTGTTTAGGCCTAGCGTATCTTTAAGATTATTTAAGCCCAACATGTAGGCAACATTGGAATATGTGTTTAAAAATAGAAACATTATGAAACAGTTTAAATAGTGCTAACGATCTAACCAAAGGTAATTGTGTTCTAAAAACTAACGAAATAAACGTGCATGTATATCGCACGCTGAATGCAAGACAATTAAATCCTTTCAAAACACATGTGTGCAAATATCAAATGTTAATATTTGCTTATTAAATATGCGTTTCTCAAGATGGAAAATCCATTTATTTGCAGTACGTCCATTAAAAATAAATACTTTAGAATGTTGCGACAGTCTTTCACTGTCGATTAACAAAGATATTGCCCTCCTTCCGACATAAAAATTGCAAAAACTCAGTGTCATGAATTACGATTGTCTAGCATTCAGAATGCGATATTATCGTAGAATGATTTTATACAGAAAAGCTGCATTTAAAAGTCAGTTCAGTGGTGCAACCTATCGCGAGGATGGGTATAGTCTATTCACGGTAAAGTGAGCCCTTTTGAAAGCCCTCTCATTTGGAATAATAGTCAATAAATATTTTTTATTGTAGCCTTAGATGTTAACTTCCGAGTGCGGTGGGATATATACACTGTGTTTTTTATTTGCGTGAAAATGTTAATATAAAAAGATGGTTAAAGGATTAAAAAATGGCTGATAGAAAAAAGTAGGTAGGGTGTCGAGAGTGGTCGCTACCGTGAACGGCGTATATGTGCGCTGTGAGGCCGGAGTGTATAGCAGGAAGTGCAGATGTTCTCGCCTGGCACGGCGGGTCGCTGTGTTGACAAGCGAGCTACTAAACCGGCCTTGTTCCTACACGTGTTGTCGGCTTGTATGCTGGGGAGCGGGCCTCTCAGCCGGGGCACAATTGTGCTCGTGACACGCCTAACACACTGCTGATATATGACATGGCTACTTTACACTGTAACTCGCCGTGGAAATGGACCGCGCCACCCCGCGCGCAACACCGGCCTATGGCGCACACATTCTCGCTTATTCTCCCTCCTCGTCCAGTGGCGCGCGTGCTGAGCTGTTGCAAGGTCAGCCGTCGTTGGCACTGCGCTGTACCCTGTCGCCTGCTGGTTTGCACTTCCGCCACTGAAGCGTGGTTCGACAGCTGACGTCACAGGACGTGTGTAGTGGCTCCCCATGCCTGCTCGCTTGTGAGTGGTCGAGATACATTCAGTTTCCCTAGGCTCCACTGTGGTTATTGGCTCCTGCTGCGTGCAGCCGAGAATGTACAGCAGTCAACTAGCACCAGCATGCCTTGCAACACTTCACCACACGCCACTGTCCTAGCCAGTTCACAATTTTCTTGAAGGACAATTTTAAACCAAGTAATGTAATGGCGAATTAAGNACACGCCACTGTCCTAGCCAGTTCACAATTTTCTTGAAGGACAATTTTAAACCAAGTAATGTAATGGCGAATTAAGATCCGTATTACCCATGATTTTGGATGTTTTACTTATTTTGTTCTGCTGGCAATAAATTAATATAAAATGTGCACATAAACGTTGTGTTTCATTTCTAGTAAAACAAACAAACTGTTGCAAGTAATATGAANACACGCCACTGTCCTAGCCAGTTCACAATTTTCTTGAAGGACAATTTTAAACCAAGTAATGTAATGGCGAATTAAGGTCCGTATTACCCATGATTTTGGATGTTTTACTTATTTTGTTCTGCTGGCAATACATTAATATAAAATGTGCACATAAACGTTGTGTTTCATTTCTAGTAAAACAAACAAACTGTTGCAAGTAATATGAAACGATTAGTAAGATAACCCACCAGGGTTTAATACACATTCAAATTGCAGTTTGCTAATAGTGCGAAAGTGTTCTAAGATCTTGATAAAACGTATTAATTACATTTTTTATAATCGCAATGTCCAATAAACAGCCATCTAGAAAGAAATCATAATAAAATACTGTATAAGTTTTCGGTGCGTATATAAGAAATCTTCCGCTAATATTTTTCGAACTTTACAACATATTTCAAATGAAATGCAAACTAAATACATTTCAGACTGAAAACTGTAATGTTTGTGTGTCCGTAGGTATTTTGTGAAGAGAGAAATGAAGGCATCGGGGAAAAAAAAACCTGATGGGATACTTCCGTAAGTATTTTTCAGTAGTTGAACTGTCGGAAATGACGTCGGAAGAAGTTAACCCCTCGGGAATTATAACTACAAGAACGTGACCTACCGATATTGTCTAACCACAAGAAAATTGTTCACATTCAAAACATATTTTCTGCTTTCTTTTTACGGTGTCACGACCTTTTTTTTCGTGTCGGCGTGGCACGGCCATGTAGCGGGTAAGGCGACTTGCGCCGTTCTTCCACCGAGTGCGCCTCGTCTCTCCAGAAGCACTTTCTTGAGAGGTCTCCGGCACGAGGTGCTCCTTGTAGCAGTATGTTCTGTTCTGTCTCCCTCCACCCTCCTCGCTGTTCCATTATTCGGCACCTCTTGTGGCGTAAAAGGTGTGAAGAGAGGTGAAAAGTCGCCGCGCGCTCCCCTTCTGTAACCCCCGGGGTCGCAGGGGGAGGGGGGACGGAGTGGGCCTACCACTGCGACGAGAAGGCGGCGCTTCACATGTTCGCCGTCGCGCGCGATTACAACGTCCCTGGAGAGCGCGCTGACAACTTGCAGCATCCACCGTGGCCTGCACCTCAGGTGACACCCTGCCGCAACTCTCTCTCTCTCTCTCTCTCTCTCTCTCTCTCTCTCTCTCTGACGTTGACGACGCGTGTTGCATTTCACTTTTCAAAGCCCACCCCCACTCGCTACGTGGATTGCGTTTGTTTAATTATCTTCCTAGTTTGATATTCAACAAGAACATTTTCAAAATTTCCGGCCCAACACTTTATTTACTGTATTTACTCTACCCTTCAGTACTTGGGCCCAAGCAACTTCTAATACCATTAAAATAAATTTTTGTCAAAACTAAAAAGTGAAATGAAAACTATATGGCGTTATTTATATACATAAAATTAAGTTTCTACACCCACTGACTGACCCATCAGTGCGAAGCCCAAACCGTTCGGTTTAGAAATGTTAAATTTTAAGCGCAGCTTTCCGTCAGGGTGGAGGCATCGGCTAAAAAAAGATTTATTTTGGAAATTCTGTTGTTGAGGGGGTGAAAACGGGTAAAATGTGTTTTCACTGATTCCTTATCTCTTAAATCATATGTGATAAAGCTGTGATTTTTATGCAAAATGCTAAGCTTATATATACGAGTACCTAAGAACTACTGGATATTTAAAACTCAGTGACAAAGAACGGAATGTGTTTTCACATAATCCTTAATATATATTAAATGGCAGTTCACTGTCTCTTAAACCCGATGACTGACTGCGGTTGTATGTGCTTCAGAAGAGTAGCTACACACATGCACTGAAATTAATTCAATATTCCAGATAAAGCATTTAAATTCCTTTGGGT